>JALRMM010000584.1:0-18257 GCA_026122155.1 Zymoseptoria crescenta
ACAACAACAACAACAACAACAACAACAACAACAACAACAACAACAACAACAACAACAACAACAATAGTAGACGACCGTCTCCCGAAAGGCTAGTAAGCCTAAAGAATAAGTAGAACCGAAGCCTCTTATCCTTATACTAAAGGATAAAGAGAAGGAACTCGACTAGATCGCAGCCCGAGATAAAATTAACAATGCTCTTAAAGGCGAAGGCTAAGAGCTAGCTGTCCTTGCGATAAAGAAATTAGTTAAGGGCAACATTGTCCTAAACTTTGCAATAGAGAAAGCCCGCTAACAAACAATCGATAGCCTTAGTAAGGTTACCGATATTGTAGGCGAGGTATATGTAATAGAGGACTCTCTCTAGCATAAGGTTGTAGTCCACGGCATCTCGACTACAAACTTTAATACGCTAACAGGTCTATAAGACATCTAACGAGAGATTAAGACCTTTAATAGAGGTCTTAAACTCGCCGGGACCCTAATTTAGCTAACAAACGAGGAGCGAAGAAAGACTCTTACTAGAGCAACAGTTCTAGTAGATTTTGCTACCGAAGAGGAGGCAAATAGGGCTATTCAAAACCGTCTATATATAGGCGCGGATAGCCTAAGAGTCGAAAAGGCGAAAGATCGCATACTATAAAAAGGGAAGCCTCTAGAACGCTCTATATATTAGAACACTCTCTACGGATTTTCCACGTTAACCTTAACTAATCTATCGAGGCTATAGAGTCTACTTTAGACGTCGCGGTTAAGTAGAAAGCCGACCTTCTATTAGTCTAAGAACCGTGGACTATAGAGGACCCGATAACAGGCTATAAAGAGACAAGATCTATCGTGCACCGGGATTATAACTAGCTATTCCCTACGACTACGGATTCGACAATCCGGCTAAGAACGATGCTATATATTAGCACTAGACTTAACGTTAACATCTCTCCTTTGTTATTAGATAATAGCGACATACTTTCCTTTGTTATTTTAGATAAGAAGGGTAATAAGATCCAGATAGTTAATCTCTATAACGAGAAAGACCTTCGGGATACCGACAACCCGTAGAACCTACGAATAATAGAGAGAAGCCTCTACTCTCTACGCGACACTTTCCTTCCGAACACTCTACTAGTAGGAGACTTTAATCTTAGATACCTATCCTAGGACCTAAGAGGAAAGGATACTACTAGCGCCCGCGAATTCCTAGAGTAGATAGAAGACTAAGGCTTTACTCTACGTAATACAATAGGCGTCGGGACCTTCTATAGGCCGCACCTAGACGTACAGTCTATCCTAGACCTTACGTTTACGAAGGGATCCCTATCTACGAAAGAAATTGACTAGAGAACGATTCCGATAGGCTTAGATTATAAGGCTATATCTATAGACCTTATTAGCGCGCATAATCGAGCCTAATAGAAGAAAGTAGTTCTAGATATAGCTTCTACGGATTAGGAACTGTTTATAGAACTCCTAATAAGCAAAGCGACATCTATTAACTATATAAACTCCCTCGACGATATCGTAGACTCTTTTACCTCGTATATTACCGGATCGATGCGAGAAGCAATCCCGGAGAAAGTAGTACACGCCTACGTAAAACTATAGTAGAATAGAGAGCTACGCACGCTACGCCGTACAATGTCTAGAACATATAGATAGACCTTTACTTACGGACATACGCCGACGCTAGAAGAGAAAGAGGCGTATATAAGAGCGAGAAACGAGTACTTCTAAGCTATTAAAACAGCAAAGAAGAACTACTAGAACGCTTTCCTCGAAAAAGAAGATTCGAAATCTATCTTTAAAGCTATGTTCTATACTAGGAACAGTAGCCGAAGATAGATACGTACGATAAATAACGAAGACTCTTTCGAGGGGAAATATAAGGCCTTTTTAGAGGCCTTATTTCCACGCCCTCCTACCGAGGAACCTCTACCGAACCGCTAGGAAGCGTATACAGCCGGGGACTAGGGCTAGACTACGCTAACCAAGGAGGAACTCGCTACCGCCTATAGTACAAAGATAGTAAAAGGAAAAACGCCTAGCCCGGACGGTATTACGTAAGCTATTATTAGTAAAGCGTACGGCGCTATTCCTATTACCTTTCTACGTATATATAGTAGGCTACTCGACGAAGGACACTACCCCCGATACTAGAAAGTTGCGATAGGCGTAGTTCTAGTAAAGCCGGGAAAACTAGACTACTCGGTCCCTAAGGCTTACCGAGTTATCTCTCTCCTAAACTACCTCGGCAAAATTAGCGAGAGGATACTTACAAAACGCCTAGGGATTATTATAGAGACAAAACCCCTTCTACACGACTCGTAACTAGGAGGGCGAAAGAAGAAATCGGCTATCGATATAGTGCTTCTCTTAACGAACGAGATCGAGGAGAATCGAAGAAAGAAGAAAAAAACTTCGGTTATTTTCCTCGACGTAAGAGGAGCATACGACCACGTTATAAAGAACCGACTATTAAGAATAATAATCCAGTTAAGGCTTCCGTATAGCCTTATACGTTAGGTTCAGTCGTTAATAAGTAATAGACGCCTACGAATAGCTTTCGACGGATAGCTATAGGAATTCTAGGACGTAGAGATCGGCGTTCCGTAAGGTAGTCCGATGTCCCCTATCCTATTCCTTATCTATACGCGCGACATCTTCTTCTCGCTATAAGGAGTTACTCTAAGTTCCTACGTCGACGATATTAGACTATCTACCTCGTCTACGTCCCTTAAGAAGAACTCTAAGATATTAGAACGTAAGGCTAGACGGCTAATAGACCTAGGAAAGAAGAACTCGATTGCTTTCGACCTAGTAAAGATAGACCTTATCCACTTCTCGAAGGGGAAAGGGTCCGACTACCCGGTAACCCTTCTAAACGGCGATATTGTTCGCCCGGTAAAGAAAGTAATAAGGTAGCTCGGGATTTAGCTCGACGCTAGTATTACCTTTAAGGAACATATCGCAATAAGATCGGCATAAGCATAGGCTGCATTCTATCGATTAGAAAGATTAGTAAATACCGAACGCGGTTTATCTTCTATATCGTTAAGAAAGATCTACTTAGCCTATGTTACTATAGTAGTAGACTACGGGGCCCTAGTTTAGTAGCGGTCGAAAAAGAGTATAAAACCTCTAGTATCTCTATAAAGTAAAGCTTATAGAAAGATCCTAGGCGTTTTCCGTACCGCCCCGAACGTCCCGTCTAAAGTAGAATTAAATCTCTTCCCCCCGGATCTACGACTAGAGAGACAGTTAATTTTATACTCTCTACGCGTAGCTAAGCTACCCGGAAACTACCCCGTACGACTCGCTATCTAAAGCGCACCTTCGGATACGCGAGAAGTCTAATACGAGGACTCGAGAGAGATACTCCTATAAAAATGATAGAGAACATAGGTATAACTACTCTATTATCGACTCCGACAATATAAGCATTTCGTAGAACACGAGAGGGCAAACTACGTAAAAGACGATCTCTTTAGCGTCTAGAAAACCCGATACGAAATAGTAAGACAATAGGAGATTAACAAGGTACCTAGGAATACAAATAGCTACCTTAGTCGATTCCCGTGGAGCTCGCTAGGAAAACATAGAATAGGAGGAAGACGCGCTTTAACTAGTGCCTTCTATACTATCCTATTAGGATACGGATACCTAAAGTCCTATCTCTATCGCTTCGGACACGTAACAACGCCGAACTACCTTTACGGAAGAAAAGAAACAGCCGTACACCTTGTCTATAGCTACCCTATCTACAACGTAGTTAGGCCGCTACCTCTACGACAAGCATACTCTCTACTAGAAATAATAGTAGACAAGGAACTCCGGAAGTGCCTTACTACCTTCCTCTCAGATACAAAAATTGCTTCTAGGACTTAGTACCTAGCAAGAGGCGAAGACGAGACTGTCTAGCTAACATTCTTTTATTTTTCCTTTTACTTTTGTTTTAAGTCCTTAGGTATAAGCTTACTATTACCCTAGGCACGGGAATTTTCCCTAAGGTCGAGAGATACGAGAGAATAACGAATGTACATAGAAAGACTGCTGTCGTAAGACAGCCGTTCTATATAGTTATAGACTCCTATAGGACGTAAATAGAACAAACAAACAAACAAACAAACAAAGAACTCTAAGGCACTCTAGCTTCCTAGTGTCGTAGGCCTACTCCCTAGGCTTCTAAATCCTACTTTCGTATCGCACCGGGTATCTTTTCTTAGGGTTGTTAACGTCTCGCTGCATTAATATAGCCCTAAATCTATCTCCTAATATATCGATAGCTAGGATAATCTACCCTCCGCTTTTATAGTTAATTGTCTTTAGGGTAGGGGCGGTTACTAGTGCCTTCTTAAGAGTAGTTATTACGAGGTCCTACTCCTCGGTCTAGCTCTAGAATACATCCGGACGTATAAGGAGGTATAGGGGTGCTAAAACCTAAGTATATCGAGGTATCTAGATTCGAAAGTATACTACTACTCTAAGGAAAACTCGGACCTCTTTTAGGTTCTCTAGCGTAGGCTACTCGACAATCTTAATTACCCTAGCTTCTAAGGGGTGTCTACTATTAATATTATAGACGTATCTAATAATTAGAACTCTAGTAGCGAACTATCTTAACAAGTTATGTGCGGAGATAGTAAGCCTAGCTCTCTTAATATCCGCTAGAACCTAATCGAGATTCGTAATATATTCGGCAATCTACCGTTAGATACCTAGCTCTACTTCCTTATCGTTATATATAGACTTAGTTCCCTTAACTCTAATGTCGTCTAGAAAGGGGCGAGCTCGGTTATCTATATAGTCTTAGAGAATAGTAGTTATAATCCGCTAGAACTACGCTACTAAGTTTATGCCTCCTATAGGGATACCGGTCTATTAAAAGAGCCTAAGCGGTATAAAGAAGGAGGTTAGGTCGCGACACTGCTCGGCTAGGGGTATCTAGTTATATCTAGAGAAGAGGTTAATAAGGGAGGTAGTAGTGTAGCTAGTAAAGTCGGCTAAAAAGGAGTCTATATCCGGCGGCATATTCGTATCTTTTATCGTAACCCGGTTTACTTCGATCGCGGCATTAATTAGTCGATACTTCTTCTCCTTAGGTACCTCCGGTATATCGGGCTAGTTAGTACTCCCTTCCCCTCCTAGGTATAGTAGAGTCCGTAGTATACGTACGGGCTTAGGGTTGTCGGGCTTCTTCTATACTACGAACTAAGGGTTGCGATATATAGTATAGGAGGGCTCGATTACCTTGTTTAAGGCTCGCTCCTTAACTATCCTAATAACAACCTTCTCTAATATAGTAGGTATATAGAAGTTCTTATACTACTAGGCCTTATAGGGTATCGTTCGGATCTCGACTAGCGGAGAGACATCTAGGTTAAGTCGACTAATATTTAAAAAGTCCTAGGCTAGTACCTCCTCTCTCCGGAATAGATAGGCATAAAAAAGCTCTAACTCCTCGGGACTTAGCTTTACTATCGTCTTAAAGCTCCCTATCCGGTCCTCCGTAAGCCTTAATCCGCGCTCGATTGTTAAGAATTTCTAAATAAGGTACTTATAATCCTAGGGGTAGCTACTCCTTAGTAGTAGGGCCTCTCTCGTAAGGCACTTGTCTTTCTAGTTAAAGATTCCTCCGGGACCCTTCCTACCTATCTTATAGATACTAGCCTCTATAGGCTTAACTTTGTCGGCTTTCCGCTTATATAGGGTAAAGGTATTACCTACTACTACATCTACTTACTAAGCGCGAATGTCCTAATCGGTAGCGAGTATATCGGACTACTCTAGGAGCTAGGACGTAATGCGGGCTTAAGATTCGGTTTCCTAATACGTCCGTTTAGGGTTAAGCGTATATTCCTCTAAGGTTACTACCTTATACTCGTCCTAGGCCCTAACTTTATCCTAAAAGCTAATCGGGTATTTCTTAGACCGTTAGTCTAGTAAAGGCTTCGGAGTATCCGAGGGCCGTACCGGTGTTACTACTACTTCTTCTTTCCTAGACTACTAGTCTAGAAAAGATTCTAGTTTCTACGGCTTAATCTAGACTAGTAGTCGGGTACCTAATACTTAGAGATAATCCTCCGGGTAGTTAAATATAGCTACTAGGTTCCTAGACTTGTATTAGTAGCTTAGGCTTTTCCCGACTTTAGCGTATAGAAAGATATAGTCGTTCTATACCTTAGACCCGTACTCTCGACTACTATCTATATAGTCGTTATCCCGTCGAGCTAGGCGATAGTATACTCTAGGGATCCGTTATCGTAGTTCTTCGAAATAAGGCGGACGTATCTTACCTAGGAGCGTCTAAGTAGGAAAGGGGCCTATCTTATAACAAGGAAGGATAAGTAGGTTAGGATACCTATTACCTCGATAGGAACCTTCTCTATAATCCCGAGGAAAACCGCCTATCTACTAACCGTGTTTATAGTAATAGACTTATAGGTGCGGATGCTAAGGCCTACTCTCTTAACTACCTCCTAATATATAATATTACCCTCGGATCTCTTATTAATCGTCGCCTTCCTTTCCCGGAAGTTCCTAGGTCCGACTATATACTTAATAATAGGCGAGGGAACGATAATATAGTTATAATTGTCGAAAAGGAACTTAGCCTCCCTAGGGATCTCGTAGAGATCTCTTATATGCCCCGGAGGAATAATAATATATAGCTCCTTTACTATCGGTCCGAGATTAGCCCTATCCTTAATATCGACTTCGTCCTCTTTAACGAATCTATTCCGGGCTCTAAATCCTAATAGTAGTCTATGTTCTTAATACCTAGTTTCGTAGTTAATCTATAGTCCGAGGGCACTCGGTAGATAGTTAGCGAAGGTAGGGTAGTTACTCTCCCTAATATTAACTAATAGTCCTACTTCCTTTACGAGCTTAGCAAATTCTTCCTTATTATAAGCGACTCGTCTAAAGAATTCCTTTAAGAGGTAAGGGGCAACTGCTAGAAGCTCGCTAATAAGTATACCTAAAGGTTAGGCTATAACTCGATCTATAGCTACCTTATTTATGTCTATCTAGTCTCGTAGGTATAAGTCCTTCCTTTAGTTTCTAGATGCTTTACTCGCTTTCTTTTCCTTATTAGTAGGTTAACTAAACTAACGACTAGACTATTGTTATCTACGTCTATATCTTCCTTAGGCTCCCTAGTTAGGACAGATCTTAGTTACTAAGCTAAGGGCGGAGTGTCTCCTATATTAAAGGGCTAATCCCTAGTAAGGGTCTCCTAGGTGTTAAGGGTTTCTTCTATGTCGCTATCGACTAGTTTAAGGTACTCCTCCGAGTCTAGGATCTTACTAGTATTAATATCTATCCGTACTACCTTCTTCGGTTTCGTTACTCGATTTTTGTCTCCCTTTAGTTTCGCTACTAGCTCCTTCCCCTTCGGGGTAGGGAGAGGTCTTATTACTATATTAAAGTTAGTAGTATAGGGGTCGTCCTCGTTAATATACACTAAGTCTTCCGGGATGCTTCCTACTATAACGCTATAGAATCGAGCCCTAATCTATATAGAGTCCTTCGATCCTAGCAGTATGCTATTTGCTCTAGTAGCTAGAGATAAGGGCTACCCTACCGCTCGTAGCGGACAAGATAGGGTAGTTAGTAGCGTAGGACATAGGCTAGGGGCTAGCGACTAGTCGATAGGAGGTAGTAGTATCCAAGGGGCGGTAAAATTAGTAGGTAGCTTATAGGCCGGCTAATACCTTATAGCATATTCGATATTAATATACGCTAGCTAAGTAATTAGTCGTCCCTATACCTCTTCGATCGCTAGTATTAGCATCCTAAGCTTCGGTTAATCTTAGTAGTTCTGGAATAGTAGCTTTCTACGGTTAATATTACCCTCCTTTCTAATATACTACTTCTTCTCGGAGTCGCGATAAGCCTATCCTACTAATAGTAGGAAATGCATATACTTATACTCCTATATAGCATGTCCTAGCTCGAAGTAATAGAAGTATATTAACTTGTCTGCCGAGGATTAACTATAAGTAGTAGAGCGACTATACGGGACTCCTAGGGCTAGTAGTACTAGGTTTAAGGACGCTATATATATATAGTACTCTTACGAGTTATTAGTAGTAACACTAGTAAAGTGGGACTGCCCGATCTATCTAGGGGGGTTAATAGTACCTCGTTGTACCTTAGTAGAGTTGTCTTAATTAAGTTTTGCTATTGTTAACTTTATTACCTTGTCGTAGAGCTCGTCTATATCCGGTTCCTTTGCTTTCTATGTCCTTAATGTCTAAAGACCGTCGTTTAATATATCTAGTTTCGGGTACCTCTTCTTAGTCTAGGTAACTAGTTTAGTAGCGACCTCGTTACTAGTGCTGCCGTATATCTATTAGTATATAATACGGCTAGTAACGTACTTAAGCGTCGCATTATAGAGGGTGGAGAGGTCTATATAGGATAATATCTCCGAGACATCGATCTCTAGCTTACTTATAATTTCGTGTCTAACCTTAGTAGGCAGCCCCTTAAGGAAGAGGCGAAAGCGAGCAACGTTATTATACTAGTTAAGGGGAATCCGATTCGACATAGCCCGGAAGGTTATAACATACTGTCTTAGATTATCGGTAGTGCCTATAACGTCCTAGACCCTCTTCTTTAAGTAGAACTATTCGAGGAATAGTAGGCCGTACTTATATACCTAGCTGTCGTAGCTCTTATAGTAGGCGAGGGCATCCTTCCGGAAGTAATTATAGTTACCTCTAGTATAGGAGTCTAGACTCTCGAGTTACGTACGTATATCCGGGATAGTATAGCGAGCGATAAGGCGGATCCTCTAGTTATCCGGGGTTTGTAAGCCTAAGAAGTATAGCTTAACGAAGTTGTCTATAGCCTAGAAGAAGGTAGAGGTATTAGAGCCGTCGAAGGAGGGAGACCTATTTTCTCTAGGGAAAGGAGCACGCCTATAAGAGGTAGGAGCTAGAGTCCGAAGTACGGTAGTAAGGGCCTAGATAAGGTCTATAACGTTTAGGTTAGTAGACTAGGAAGAGGGGCTATTACTATAAGAGGCAGCGTTAGTAGAGGGACGTCTCTAGGGCTAATTAGTAATGTTGTCGTTAGAGCTATCGGTCGAGTTAGTCGCAAAACGGGCGGAAGGAACTGTATTATCGTCGTAGAATAAGGATGTATCTAGAGGGGACTAGAGAGGTATCGTTGCCCCCGAATTACTAGGACGGCTTAGTAGAGCATTTAATACTTCGGACGCGCTAGCTATATGCTTACGCTTAGTAGGGATAGCGGGCTAGTCGCTAGTAGGTTAGTCCTTAGAGGACAAGGGCTTGTCTTTAGGTATTAATATAGCGGATCCTTTCCGGATAGGGGCTAAGAAATTAAAGCACTATATTAGAAATAGGTATGTTGGAAATAGAAGCAAGCAGGAGGTAATATAGTGTCCCTCTTATGCTTAGTAGAGGGGGCATAGGCCGGTATTTTAGTATTTCCTAGACTATTAGTCTAGTAAAGAAAAAAAACTCTAAATAGGGCTAGCGGGATTACTACGTCGTCTAAAAGGTGTTCTCGATGTCGGATCTGTTTATTACTATCCGATCCGCGAGCTAGTACTATTTAAGCTCGATAACGATAGCGGAGGCTCGAAAGGGAAGCTATAGAAATAAGGTATAGGGTAGACTAGGTACTAGTAGTATATAGGAGCATTAGAAGCTTTCCTAGACTAACAACTCTAGATAGTCTAGTAAATATTGGGGCCTAGAGAAGGTTCGATAGTCCCTCTATATAAAGGAGGCGGTAGCGTATATATAGAGTAGTAGGTAGTATTCTCGTATACGGCGGTAATGCTAGGTGTACTAGCTACCTTCTTTAAATCCCTAGGTACTCGGTAATAGAGCGGCGGGTCCTACTCTCGTATACGAGGCACGGTAGTGCTCGTAATACTAGTAGTACTAACATTGTTAATAGCGCTAATATCGGTAATAGGAGGGCGATTATTACTACTTTAGCCGCGAGATAGTCTAAGCGGTGCTTAGTATACGTCCAGCCCCCTAAGAACATACTACTAGTTAGATATTCTTCGCCCGCGTAGCTACTATAGTATATTAAAACAGTGCTAACATTCTTCTTAGGGTATTCGCTATGCCCGTGTTAAGGAGGATTAGCACCTTCTTCTTCCGGTTCTACTACTAGTAACGATCTACCGGTTACGTAATTGTTTATCTCTTCGTGTCTATAGTATCTATTATATCTATAAGGGAACGGGTAGGTAGTAGGGAGGGTATATCCTTAGAACCTCTTCCTCCGTAGTCTAGGTTCTTTCCTTAGTAACTAGCCGGAAGTCGTCGTTAAGGGGGTAGGTAGTCTGTCTAAGAAGAAGGATCCTCGTCCTTAGCTACTATAGTATATTAAGATAGCGCCGGCATCCTCGCTACTACGGTATATTAAAACAGCGCTAGCATCCTAGCTGTTATTGCCCTACTAATAGTAGCGATCTATTAGTTACGCGGCTATTAGTATTATAATGCCCATAGCGTCTATAATATCTATTATAACTATAAGGGGTACATAGCTAGTAGGGAGAGTATATCTCCGGGCATTAGTCCTCTATAAACTAGATTCTTTCTTCTTTAGCAACTAGCTAGAAGTCGTTGTTAGGGGCTATCTAGAGAGAAGAGAAGGTACGAAGGAGGAGTGCGGCGGGTAGTAGACGAAGCTATTATAGTAGGAATTTTAGTCTAGGAGGCTCCTTTACCCCCGAGATACCCTCTTTCTATAGTAGAAACCTCTCTATAGTACGTGCCTATTTTAAGAGCGTATAGTAGACGCCGGAGGTGTAGTCCCTAATATATATAGCTAAGTAGCTAGTCTAGAGGTAGTTGTCGTCGAGGAATAAGAAAAAAAATTCTCGGCTACTTTTATAGCTAGTAATATATACATAGCTATTCGTATATATTAGGTATCGGTATTTAGATTCGAAATTAGATTAGGATTTGGACTTGGATTCGGATTTGGAGTTGGAGCTATATCTACCCTAGCTAAGGGGTAGAGGTGTTCGAGGTTATTGTAATTATAGGTAGTTATAAGGGTATAGATTCCTACTCGATAGTACGACCGGCGTATATCTCGAATATCGCGTGTTTCTCGTAGGCTCGTCGCTTATAGCATACTACTACTATCCTATATATATTACTATACTGCTAAAGCGAGTGTAGGAGTCTTATATCGTCTACTAAAATGTAAGGGGGGAGTATACTTAGACTCTAAACTCCCGTCGGATAGTAGTAGTATATACTAGAGGTGTAGTAAAAGAGGGCTATAGAAGGTAAAAATATAAAAAAGAGGGCGAGGGAAGGTAGATAGAGGGGCAACGGGAAGGTAGATTTAAGTACTATGTGCTATTATGCCTTCGAAGTGCTAAAAGGGTAGGATAATAGAGGATAAAGTCTATTAACTACCTAGCACCGAAGGTAGTACTACTAGATATACGTAACTACTGCGAGTTTCCCTACTATAGTAGTAGATCTACCCGATAAACTAAAGGCTTATGCTAATGTCTTTTTCCTAACGCCGGAGTAGTTACGAAGGCGTTGCGACGGAATCGAGTATATAATTAACCTTAAGCTAGGCATAGCGCCTCCCTTAAAGAAGACGTATTATTAATTACCCCGAGAGCAAAGCGAGCTTCGTACGTATCTTATAGAGGGCATTAAGAACGATTAGTTTAAAGTTAGCGACAGTAAGGCAGGTGCACCTATCCTATTCGTTCTAAAGAAAGATAGTACCCTACGACTATATGTAGATTATCGTAGGTTAGACGAAATTACTATTAAGAACAGCTACCTACTACCCTAAATCGCCGAGCCGCTCGATTAGTTAATAAACTGCGAGTACTATATTACGATTAATCTTACCTAGGCGTATTATTGCATTACTATTAAAAAGGAAGATCGGTAGAAGACTACCTTCCGTACTAGGTACGGGAGTTACTAGTATAAGGTAATGCCCTTTAGGCTTACAAACGCACTAGTAACGTTCTAGACGTATATTAATCGAGCCTTACAAGGCCTCGTCGATATGTGCTATATAGTATACTTAGATAACATCCTCGTCTATAGCGTAACGTATTCGTAACACGTTCGCGATATTTACGTAGTGCTTAAGCGCCTACGGAAATCCCGGCTATACGCCTAGTTTAAGAAGCATAGCTTCTTTAAGAAGTTAGTAGACTTCTTAGGGTACGTAGTAACTACTAATAGGGTAACTATTAATAATAGTAGGATTAGTGCGATCGCTAAGTAGCCTATATCCACTACGTTAAAGGAAGTTTAAGCGTTCCTTAGCTTTACTAACTTCTACCGGAGATTTATCTCCTATTGTTCTAAGGTCGTTAAGCCTTTAATAGACCTTTCGAGAGGAGCTAAGAATAGTATGAAGCTAGGTCCGATCGAGTAGTAAGCCCCTTAGCAAGAGGCGTTTAAGAGATTAAAGAGGTCCTATTAGGAGGCTCTAATCTTAAAGCATTTTAACCTAGCGAAGAGGTTACGTATAGAGACCGATGTATCTAATTTTACGATTGCCGGCATCCTATCCTAACTCTTCGATAACGAATAGCATCCTATTGCCTTCTAGTTAAGGAAGATGCTTCCCGTAGAGATAAACTATAAGACTTACGATAGGGAGTTACTCGTAGTCGTTGTGGCGTTTAAATAGTAGCGTCTATATCTAGATAGTACTACGTATATAGTCGATGTAATCGTAGATTATAATAACCTCAAGAGTTTTATAACTATAAAGCAATTAAACGGTCGTTAGGCGCGTTAGGCCGTTAAGCTTACGCCTTACGACTTTATAATTATATATCGCGCTAGAAAACTTAATCTAGCCGATACGCCCTTACGCCGAAGCGATTACGAACTAACTATAAAGGAGACAATAGATTATTTAAATATGCTGTTGCCGAGTCTCTAGAACAAGCTACGAGCTTAGTTAGAGGGCATAGTAACGCTTACCTAGGCCGATAGCCTCTCGATTAGAAGGATTAATACGACCTTCTAATTAATCGAGTCTAAGAGAATTATGTCTAAGACGCCGGTAGCGCTATTAGATAGATTATACGCCGTGTCTTTACCTCGGAGTATTATACGTACTATTGCGAAAGACGACGGTCTATATATATATATCCTAAGCCTACTCTACGACTATATAAAATCGATTACGAAGGTCGACCGAGAGGCTTACAAACTACTTACGAAAGTAGAAGCATAGGGTGTTTACCGTACCGAATTAGGCTACGAGTACACCTATAGAGATAGGATACTATATAATAGCGACGCTATATACATCCTAAAAGATTACATATTACGAGCGTAGATTATACGTATATATTACGATAATCCCTTAGCCGGTTATTTTAGTAAGGAGAAGACTATCGAGTTAATTAGACGCAAGTACTTCTAGCTACGCCTTATAATAGACGTCGCAGAATACATTGCTAGTTATAGTAGATGTCTTATAAACAAAGCGCGATACTATCGGCTATACGGCGCGTTGTCTTCGCTTCTATTACTAGAGAGAGCTTAGTAAGATATCTCTATAGATTTTATTACCGACCTACCTCCGAGTAAGCTATATAGTTCTATGTTTACTACTATACTTATAATTGTGGATCGATACACTAAGATAATAAGGCTCGTAACTATAACTAAGTAGTGCATAAGTAATAAACTTATAGGCATTTTAGAACGAGAAGTAATTCGCTTCTTCGGAGTTCCTAGAAGTATCGTAAGTAATAGAGGATCTGTCTTTACAAGCTAGTATTAGTCTAACTTCTACTTTAAGGCAAAGATTAAAAGGAAGCTATTAATAGCGTTCTACCCTTAAATAGATAGGTAGACTAAGAAGGCGAATTAAACCCTTAAGTAGTACCTTCGCATATATATTAGCGAAGATTAAACTAAGTAGGCAAAAGTGTTGTATTAGGTAGAGTTTGCCTATAACAATAGTCTATAAGGGACTCTAAAACAGAGTCTATTCTATACGCTATATAGATAGAACCTAGACCTTATTACGTCTTTATCGTCTCGGGACGAGACTCTTAAGGGAAGGGCGCCGGTAGCTATAGATATAGCGAAGCGGTTACGAGAGTAACACGAATAGTTAATAGAGCGTTAGGAGCGTATAGTAGTAATGTAGAAGAAGTACTACGATAAGGGACGTAAAGCAAGAAGCTATATCGTCGGTAACCTTATGCTCCTCTCTACTAAGAACTTAAAGATAGACCTTCCGAAGAAGAAGATAGGTCCGAAGTTTGTTAGACCGTTCCGCGTTATCGATATTGTCGATACGTAGTTATATCGTCTAGCACTACTAAACACGACACGAATATACAACGTATTCTATATCTCCCTTCTAGAGCTATGGACTAGGCGCGAGAACCCCGAAGAGGTTACGATAATGCTAGTTACGGATAAAGTAGGAGGGTAGGAAGTTAAAGAGATCCTCTAGGCTAAGAAGGTTAAAGGACAGATAATATATCTCGTTAAGTAGAAGGGGTAGCTAGAGGAGTATACTACATTTAAGCTTCCTAAATACTATAACTACGACTACGTACGAAGGATCTAAGCTTTAGTAGCTAGGTTCAAACCCTAACAATAAGTCTAAGCCTTAGTAGCTAGACCTAAATACTACGACGGAGCGCATCGGCTTAGACACTCCTTAATAGTTAACTCTAAGTTAGAAAACAGTACTATTACTATAGCTCTACGATAAAGCAGCCGAAGTAGCTACGGCACTTACTCGAGCTTTTTAGGGAACATAGCCTATATATAGCAACCTATACAAGATATAGGAGACAGTTACTTTATTAACTCTATTCCGTAATCTACGAGTAGTAAACACCGTATACCTTTAATATCCTAAAGAAGACAAAGCCGTCTAGCAAAACTTAAAGGACGACGGACCTAAATAAACTAAAGAAGAAGAAGATAGTAAAACGCTAACTAGGAAAGTTATTAAGCGGCAACCTCTAACGACTTTAAGAAAGGGATTAGGTCGTAGAGGGAAATCTCGAGGAGAACTATTAAACCGGAAAGAGAAGAGAGAGACAGCTCGTCTAAAAGAACAACCTACTGCTACTTAAGAGGTCCTCTAGAATCTAGCCTAGGAATACTTTAACGGGATAAATAAGAAAGGAAGATATCTAAAGATCTTAGCATCTAAAGACAAGACATTCGTAAATAGTAAGATTAAGAAGGAGCCTACTAATAGAAAGAAAGATCGCGACGATAGAGAAAACAAGCAAAAGCCTAAGAGGCAATTAGGGTTAATTCTCTAAATAATTATAAAAGGGATCGTCCGCCTAAGGGAGTTTAAGCCGCTATACTTAGCTAAGCTCTACCCTTTAGCGCCGTTTGTAGTAAATATACTGTATATTAACGTACTTATATACTTTAAGAGAATCTACGGCGATATTAATAAGTCGATTACGATATACTATCTAGGACTCTACTAGCTATTAAGCGACTTAGAGAAGTACATCGTTCGACGCGACCTAAAAACTAGATACAAGCAAGGATTAGAATTATTAGACTATAAGCCTATCGAAAGTATAAACCTATACGACGTAGTTAACGTATTAAAAGCGTATACTCGTGCCTATAGAACTCTAACCTAGGATAATAAGAAGGTAGAGAAAGAGCTACAAAACGTTACCTTAGATATCGAGACAATAAGGAAGATAGTAGCTAAGTATAATAAGCGTAAAGTTGCGCGTAAGGTTAGAGAAGAACGTAGACTTAAAGTAGAGGCTATACTAGCTAAAATTAAGGCCGAAGAAGAAGGAGAAGCAGCTCTAACTACTCTAGTTCTAACTCTAAAGCCGAAGTTACGCAAACCGAAAGTAAAGAAGAATATTATACTACCCTATCTCTAAGTTAGAAAAAATAGATTTATACTAAGAGTAAAGATAATAGCTTAAACTTTACTAAGATTAGTTGCTCCTACTAACTAGGAACACTATAAGATATTTATTAAAGACGCTTAAGTCGTACGTCTATTAAAGAAGAGAGGACCTCTACTTACTACTAAAGAAGTAGTAAAGAAGATAAGACTTAAACTCGACGAAGTAGCCGTATAGATACTAAAGAAGATAGGAAGATCGTAGAAGCTCTTCTAGGAAGATATAGACAAGGAGTAGAGGTCGCTTAGTATAACATAAGGGGACCTCGGGGGTGTGTTAATATGCTAGTGTGTTTTAGGTAGAATTACCTAAAAGTGCAGATTACGCTTTAATACGTATATATAACGATTAGGGGGTTCTAGACTTAGGAGATATTGCGGATTAACTACGGAAACAGAGAGTTAAGGACGAGACCCTTTTTAGGTATTTGGAATCACAACCTCTATATAGTTAGTAGGTTAGATAACCCTTACAAAATTATAGTTCTTCTTAATCTATAAACTATATCCTACATATAGGAATTAGTGCCCGCCCTATAAAGCATTCCCGGACTAATATAACCTCGTAAAAGTGCCGATACCTACCGGAAAAGGGCATTAATTAACTTTCCGGCAGTAAGCGCTATTCCTATATATAGGATATAGTCTATATAAGTTCACCCCTACATTGCACTACTATACAGACCCTATCCTATATATAGGAATTAGCGCAAAACTCTTAATATTGCACTAAACTCTATATAGTAATAATCCACGGCTAATAGCTAGGGTGTGTTGTTAGTTACGTGCTAGTGTATAGACTTTATCTAATGTTAATAGTTTTAGTGCTGTTAAGGAAGGCTAAGGCATAGCCTAGCTCTGGACCTTAGGTAAGGTCGTTAATAATACGTGGATAATACGACGCCGAGCGTAGCGGCGAATGCCGCTCACGTAACGCATAGTCGTATATTATAAGGCACGCATGTGCAACTTAATAACAGCAAGAATTAGTTTTATTACTAGTGGGATTACTAGCTAGCGTTCTATACACTACGATATCTTTATACTTCTTATAATTCTAATTCTTCTCTAAGAGCCCGCGGTCTATAGAACCTAATAGCGGACGAGATACCTACCGGCGAGCTACCTGCTCCTCCTTAGCGAGCTGCAAGCGAACGATAAGGGTCGGTAGCACTATCTAATTAATTAGCTATATCGGTTCCCGATGTGGAAATGGAGATTAATAAGCTAGATTAGGAAGCGTTAAGGCTTTCGGCGGCGCTTCGCTTACGTAACGCTCGCGTCCGCGTATAGGAGTTACGTCGTATAACCGCCGAGGAACCGCCGGACGGAAGCACTCTAGGAGTAGGAGATAATAGCTCTATCGCTATAGCGGACTCTATCGAACATCGTCGTCGATAGCTTAGTTAGGATAGCGTCGGGACTCCCGAGTCTACGTCTAGCCTACTAAGCGCCGGAGTGCCGCCTACGAGGGGCCTAGCCTCGCGTCCGAAATTGAAAGAGCTAAGGAACTTTAAGGGAGAGAGTGTTACTAAGAGTCGATAGTTCCTCCGTAAGCTCGAACTTATCTTTAAGCTCTCGGCAGATGCATACTCGATAGAGAGGGAGAAGATCCTATATAGGGTAATGTACCTCGTAGGCGACCCGTAAGAGAAGTAGCACTAGAACTATAGCATAGCGGATGTTCGTTGCATAACCTTCGACGACTTTCGCACCTTTATACGGGACGTAGTCGGGGATCCGGTAAACCGTATGCTAGACGTTACCTTGGAATATAAGAAGGCTTATTAAGCGGACAACTAGACCGTCCAGAAGTTCGCGATAAAGCTAACTATTTTGGAAGATTAGCTAGGTAACTACACGGAGGCGTAGAAGATTCGCTACCTACTCGTAAAGCTATCGCTAGCGTTGCGAGACACTATTGTTAAGCATTATACTATCCCTACTACTAGGCAGGAACTAGTTAGCCTAGCTACTCGGATTAAAAGTATAGGAGCTTCGGCCGGTAAGAGAGCCGCAACCGACTCTTAAGCGCTAAGTAGGCTAGATAAGAAGAACCGCTTCGAGAAGAAGAATTAAGAGAACTCCGGACCTCTAGCTCGCGGCCCACGGAGCGATTAGTAGGCTAGCGGTAACCGTAACGTAGGTCCACCGCTAGGTAATAATCGCAACCGGGAATAGATAGCCAAGGCTAAATGTTATAGCTATAGTAAGAAAGGCTACATCGCTCCATACTGCCCGAATAAGAAGGTAGAGGTGCGTAAGCTAGAAGTAGATAAGGAGCCGGAGCAAAGCTAGACGAAGAAGTTAAAAAAAGGAAGAGGCCTAGGAAAGGA
>JALRMM010000585.1:0-18204 GCA_026122155.1 Zymoseptoria crescenta
CCGCCCCCCCCCCCCCCCCCCCCCCCCCCCCCCCCCCCCCCCCCCCCCCCCCCCCCCCCCCCCCCCCCCCCCCCCCCCCCCCCCCCCCCCCCCCCCCCCAAGAGGTGCAGTAGCGGTCGTAGGGCGGTGTCGTGTGAGTCGAATGTCGAAGTCAGGATGTTGAACTTTGAGCAATGCGCCAAAACTTTCTGAGCGCGTGCTTCCCCTAGTCTCAGCCGCACAGACTATACTTGGCGGCGCTAATCCCCTTCGGGGGCACCTTCCTGTATAGTCTAAGGGCGCAATAGCTATCTTCTTAGATAGAGTGTTAGCACGAGATTTTAGTGCAACAACAGCGCGCAATAATAGCATAATAACACGGTCGAAATTTAAAAATCCCGCACGGTTATTTTGTAGCGCCGAGTCCGCTAAGTATAATACCGAGTAAAAGAAAAAAATCGAGCGTATTTTAAAAGAGGAGTAGGCTTTACTAAATCGCTTATAAATAAGAATTCTTTAAAATCTACGGGAAAGACTACTCCTTTTTTAAAATACGCTCGATTTTTTTCTTAGTAAGACGAGGGCCGAGAGACGATTACTAGCTACAAAATAACCGTTCCGGATTTTCGAGATCTATCCTCGTTATTACGTAGTCGCTATCGAGGGCAAATTCTACTCGAAATCCTGTCCGACAAAGCTAACTCTCTATGTTAGTGCAAAACGCATACAAAGCTAACCCTCTATCTAACAAAAACCCGATTAAGGCCCTTAGACTACCTAGAGAAGGGCCAGGTGCTTGCACCTAATTAGCCCGAACGAGGTGGTCTGAGCGTCTGAGACTATGCTTCCCCGCCATTTTAGGCTCACCGCGCCGTCCACGAGCGAAAGTCTATATTCTATACATACTGTCGTTGACGACGACCTCCTTTCAACATGAGGACGGACCATCGACTTCGCCTACAAACTCAACATTTGTGCGGACCCGTCTGCCCGTGGAGAGAGGACTTTCTGATGGTATATCATCCAGTCAACGTCGTCTTCGATCTGGACCGTCTGGCACTCGCAAAAGCCCCCACGGTAGGTGAGCAGGCAGGCACATCAGGAACTTCATTTGCAGAGAGTCTCTCGGAGGAGAACGGCATAAGGTAGAGGAGACCAAGTCCGGTCAATGTTCCTGTCTGGACGACTCTTCTTCCAAGCCACAACTCTCCACCGACGATGCGGCACAATTCAACCCGAACGTGAAACTCGGCACGGCAGTCCAAAGTCACGGCCGAAGGAGCCCGTCCCGAAGCCAATCTCCGACCGCCTCCACTGCAAAAGTCCAATCGCCAATGGCCGTCACACAAATCAGCTTCGACTCCCTGCAACGATCACTGCAGTCCTTTGTCGCACACTCCCCGATTCGCTGGTGGCGTATCGTCGTGCTCCGAAACCCACCATCCTGTCTCGACGACGAGAAATCACTGGCTCGTGATGCTCGTGCTGTCCCACGCCGCACGCAGCATGCTGAGCCACGCGAGTAATGGGATACATATGGAGAAGAGATTGAGCGGACTGCTGAGGGGAAATTCCGTTTCCTCCTTCCTTCAATCTCTGCCCCTTCTTTCCTGCTTCCCATCGTGACTTCCTCATTCAGTCCACGTCACTCTTTTGCTGGAATTGCTTTCAAACGACAGTCTGACATTACTAGAGGAGTCCAGGCGTTGTGACGTCGCATCAGAGAACCTGAAAGACGTCCCGCCATCTTTCCCGCATTCCTCAAAATCTGCTGGGTCAAGTCTAGATCTGGATGGACCACTCCAAGCACCACTAAGCCTCTCGATCGCGGCCTGACCATCGTCTCGCCATCAACACAGGCTCGACATCCCGCGAGGAAGACATCTCCACACCCTCGGCCTCCAAAACTACTGCTCGCACAACGATGGCGGGCGTCCAAGATCCAGCATTCTGGAAACGCTTCTCCATCGCCGCACACCTCGATCTCGAACAGCAACAGCAAGTCCAGCAACAGACGCGCAAGGGTCATCCGTAAGTCGACCGCAACTTCCGCTGCCGATGACACATACTAACGATGACTTCCTGCAGAGATGACTGGCTCTCCCGCCAAAAAGCCAAACGCTCGCGCCGGACCTGGGTATGCTGGACCTTCTGGCTGTGCTTCTTCGCGTTCGTGGCTGGGGTGGTGATACTTGTCATCTGGTTGCTGAACAGCGGGGTGTTGCATGGGAAGGGTAAGGGTGAAGGCGGAGCAAAAGAATCATGACGAGGTGAGGAGACCGGACTCACCGGAGGGCACCATGTGAGCGGTCTCCAATCCCTGTGCAACACATGGAAAGACTCCGCTATTGTCGTACGGCGGTATGGGGACAAGGTATCCCGCCATCGACAAATTCGACAGACCATCCAGGCTTTGATAACTTCCCAACGCACCGATCAGCAGCACATTCTTCGCTCTCAGCAAAAAGCCAGCCAGGCCGAAGGGATCGTGCACAGCTCGACGTCACCCCCCAAAAAAGAGCGAGGCGGCCGAGGTACAGACTGTGGACTGCATACGGGAAGCAGTGCTCACGCTGAAAACTCAATCGGTGCCCATATCGGGCAGGTATCGACGAATTATCGACTCTGCATTGGACCGGAGATGTCGGGATCGTCTCCAGGGTACAGGCAGTTGCTTCATGCTTTTGGTCCAGAGTCTGTAGGCACCGGGAGGGATTGCCATGCTACAAAACCATGCTCGCAGCACAGCCCGACAGCCTCGCGTTAGACAAACGGTCCGGTTCACACACAAGACAGGGCTACCATCAAACCCAGGTAGATGCCGGAAAGGACCAGTGTCCACTGTTGACGAATGAGTGTTGATATCGAGAGAGAGCTCAGGCAGCGTGCCGAGTCGACTGGGACCTCGATCCCCGCACGCATGCGCCCGGTCCTGGCCTGAAGCTCGCCCCATCGCACCATGTATAACGAGGGATCGTAGTTCACGCGCCGCGATCGTGATGCAATGGCATAGACGGCAGTAATGCAAAGAGGGGGAACTCGTATTTGCTCTGAACCAGGTTCTCGGTGGCCAGTAGTCGCTCGCAACCTATAATAAGAGTCTGGCTGCACAAGAATCTGATAGATTCCCAACGAAGTCCATTCAAACACAGGACCCAGACACGACTATCGCCGCTATGAGGACCTTCGTCGCTTCTACCACTGCCCTAGCCCTCTTCTCTCAATGGGCTCTCGGTCACCCATCGATCAGTCAATCCTCGGGAGTTGGTCTCGAACGACGCAACGACCGCGTGCCAAAACCATACACCTGTCCCGATTCGGACAAAATGATACCTCCAACAGGTGGTGTCTGGTACGCTGCGGACCAAGGGGGCCTTGATTTCACCCTGGACTTCGGAGTGACGGACCCTTCCCCGGATCTGACAGCAACTATGGATTTTACCATCAAAAATGATGGCACAGTGGTGTACGGTACCGCGATTATCTACGGACACACCGAAGACCCGGTGATCGAACTCCACCCCGACTTCCACGCTGGCGCCACTGTGCCGCGCGTTGTCGGCAAAAGGAATATCGTCCAGGTCGATGCCTGGATCGATATAGATGATAACTGGGGTAGGGAGGTCCATACCCACGTCGCCTATCGCTTTCCCCGGTTATACCCACGCTTCAGGTTCCTCCTTGAACGTGGCGTTGGCGCGGCGAAGGGCTGGATGATCGTTTACTTTATTCAAAACACGCAGGGCGCGGTCGGATATCGCGTACGGAACCCCTCCCTGGCCCGCTGCTGCCCGACGTGTTGAGCAATCTGGTTCGAGGGACGGTCGACGCACTGCTAGTTATACATGGAGGTGGTGGGTACGATGGGAACGGGTTCGTCTTTCGCTGGTCAACATGCATCTATTGTCAAATTATTCCGCTGTTCTTTCACACTGTCTACCGGGTCTTGTCCAAGGCCAGTCACCCTCCAGCCCTCCAATGTAAGCTAAGGCCATGATGAATCGCTTATAAACTACCCGACATGCCTCAGCTTCATCGCTGACCCTAGAGGTTAAGTACTATACCTTTGCTATTACAGGAGTCGGACGTGCAGATGAGACTGCATGGCTATCCAGACGGAGCAATGGCTCTGGGCGAGGGAGCGAGGAGCAACTGTACTTTTGTGTAAACAACATATGATACCATAACAGCATGAGCAAAGACCCGATTACAAGGAGATACAACGTGCGACCCGGACGGATTCTGAACTTTTCTTCTTCACTGTATGCTCGTGATAGAGCAGTCTTTTGTGCCCGCCACTCGACCAACGCCTCGCTAGCACAAAGATCCACCATATCGAGCTTCTGTCTGAGCACCGCACTCGGACTATTTCCAGTGACATGCTCGTCGCACGGTACGAGCAGCAAAAGGCCGAAGCGCACAATTCGCGCCGCTGATCACACTGCCTGCGGCCGTCTGGAGGCGTCTGCTGCGCGCGTGTGTTCTGACCGCGCTCTTTTGTTTGCAGCCGGGTCGCTGCAGCTTGACCGCCAGGCTCTTGCTTTCCCGAACGGCAAGGCCTCGCAGCGCTTCGCCTCATATCTTGTGACATCCCTCATTCGCCCATCCGTCTAGTCTCTCCTCCGCGTCGGCTCCGGCGAAGGGCTGCGAGTCACACTCCTCTCATCTCTTCCTCTCAGCCTCAAGTGCTTCTTCGTAGCCAGCTCCAACTCCCTCTCCAGGTCCGGCGACGGCTCCTTGCGATGGATGAAATTGCAGAACCCTCCTCGTACACAGCCCTCACCACTATTGAGTCTGCAGCACGCCTCGCGGAAGTCCGTCACGGGGCTCAACTCGCAGTAGATCGGCCGCGCCGCGTACCACCGACTGTTGAGCTCGTCGCACGCCTTCTGCGCGGCGTCCTCGTACTTGAAGCGCGCGTACACATTTCCAATCAGATGGTCGTTGTTGTTGTCGCAGACCACCACCTCTTCCAGCTCGCCGAACTTGCACATCTCGCACCAGAAGTCGTCGTAGAAGGCGTCGAAGTGGTTCTGCAGCTGGGAGGGCGTCATGCGGGATTTGTTGTCGTAGGCGGGGTTTTGGTAGAGGTTCGGGAGGAGGATCGTTTGCGAGTAGGAGGGTTTGACGTGTTTGCGCGAGCAGCGGTCGCCGTGGCGGCATGCGCCGATTTTGTAGTAGAAGGAGCAGTTGACTTTGTCCTGCTCCGTGCCGAAGATGGAGGCCAAGTAGTTCGCCATGGTGGTTTCGGGTTGTGCGGATGTTGTCGAGTGGTGGAGTGGGTGGAGGAGCGCGGTGATGATGAGGATGTCTTGAAGTCGAAGAGCCGCGCGCAAAGTTGAAGCTCGAGCGAAGCGGCCAAGATTTGATGCCTCAGGCTTCCAGAAGCCTCGGACATTCACTTGTCAGCGACGCTAGTCACATGGTGGCTACTGGCCGATGGGCTCCTCTTTTTTCAGCTCGTTCGTACCGACGCTGTTCTCTAAGCCAGCACAGTCGGCATCGCATCCCTCGGAGACTCTCGGAGACTCTCGGACAGTGCTATTCGTACGTGAGAGGCGAACTCGCCGGTGACAATCTTCATTGCTCGTGGTAACTTTGTAGAACCGCTTCACGGATCTGTCACCATCATCTCCCTCGTACATGAGCACTGCAACGTTGCCATCCGCTTCGCATCTGGATGTTTCTCTCGGCCTCATTCGTATGAGACACATCACCCGTGTGTACCTACCTCCTTCTTAGTGCGCTCCTTCCGAAAGCTCAAATTCGATGTGCAGGTACGCTTTTCGAACTTTTGGACTACGACATAACACCAACAAAAAAGGCTGCACAGCAGATAGGTGTGTGTATACCAGATCCTTGCCTTCGCTTCAACGAGACCCGCTCCCGTGCATTCTCACTTCGCCGCAACGCATGCGGGTAATAATGCTCCTCGTTCTTACAAGCCGACGCCCTTCGCATCTTGACAGTCGTCGCCATGGAAGGGTTCGACTGTTTCGTACGTAGTACCGGTGTACTTGTACTGCTCCTCCAGGTGCTCGGCGTATTGCTTGGCCTTATCCGACGTTATCTGCTTGAGTATCTTCATTTGAAGACATGTTTCCTGCCAATGGGTTGCATTTATGACTTACGATATCCGTCGTGTGGCAGAGCAAAGCGGCGCTCAACTCGGCTATGAGTTGGAGAGGTGTTTGAGAAATATCAAGGAGTCCGGATGCTGGCGGAGGACAGGTTTAGTACTGCAGGCAATCGAATTTATACATTGTCATGCCGGTAGAGATCGCACACCGTATCTCGAAGCTCAATGGCCACTACTTTTGCATGACAGGCTGAGACTGCATCATTCTCGAAATGTCTCAGCTGCCCAGCGTTCAGTTCTGCTCACGGGCGAGAGTTCTTCGGCGCAGCTTCTCAGTCGTGAGAGTCTTGGGCATGAGACTGGAAGCCGACACAGGCGCAAGAGGCTTGAGTCCATCGACAGAAATACCAACATACCGGTTTGGAGTGGACGGATTTTCCAGAGAGGAAGCAGCCACCCGCATCTTTGCACACAGGTTGAAGTCACGACACAGCAGCCGTGCATCGTGACCAACGGTCATAATCCATGAATAGTTATGGCCCAGGCCGCCTGTACATTG
This sequence comes from Zymoseptoria crescenta, assembly GCA_026122155.1. Lineage (NCBI taxonomy): Eukaryota > Fungi > Ascomycota > Dothideomycetes > Mycosphaerellales > Mycosphaerellaceae > Zymoseptoria > Zymoseptoria crescenta. Next base: position 6,618 of record JALRMM010000585.1, read on the forward strand.
CTGTTCGGCCGAACACGGAGAAGCATGAGCGCAGGAGCAGCCGGCTAGTGGGGTGCAAAACCAAATGTGTGATCGTGATTCTCGTTATTGAAGTCCTGTGTACCTTGTCCACAGTCCCAACCGTCGTCTTCCTTGTGCTCCAGCAACACCGCTTCCAACCAATGCGCATCAATACCGTACCTTCACCCCGCCCCTCATGCCCTCCTTCCACAAACAGCAGATGCTCTTCGATTCGCACCATTTCTGCACCATCCAAGGTTTCACCTCCTCCCGGCAGAGCTCGTACTCTACCGCATCATCGACTGGCTCAGCGGGTTGATCATCGTCCTTTTTCTTCTTGCTCTTCTTCTTCTTCGGCTTTGCCTTGACCTTTCTTGTCTCGACCCTGAGACCTTGCCCGTTCAGCCAGCCGGTGAAGTCCTCCAGAACGATCGGATCGAGGAGCAAGATCTTCTCGTGCCAGGAGGAATTTGCCAAGTCATTTCCTGGAGGTGTCCTGCGGACCGCCTTAGTGATTTGCGGGAAAAGCACAACGCTGATCGATGTCCACTGCGAGTCGCCAAACTTGGGCATTGTACTCACAACGGCGGGGCCTTTGCTGCTGGGTGACGGCGAGCCAGACAGCCTGAGTTCCAGCGGACGGACCGAAGGAGGAGTGGATGCGGCACGGCGGCGAGGTGGCGAGGGAGTTGGTGGATCTGAGTCGTAGATCTCGTCGATGTTTACAAAGTCGGAAGAGGCAGATTGCTGCGAAGCCGGCATTGCGGATATACTTTGCATCACTTCCGGCAACGCTGACGTGGCCGCGCTTTTCGGCGGGCGACCTCGCGGTTTCTGAATCGGCGGGATATTTTCGATGGAAGATGCGTCTTTCCGTGGTCTCCCGCGAGGACGTTTCCGCGCAGGTGGAGAGGCTGCGTTTGTGAATGCTCTGCTTTGCAGGAACCTTGCTGGAGACGTTTGAGCGAGGACACTTGCATTTCCGTCCAACGCCTGAAGTGCAGCTCTCATCCGAGTCGGCGATGTTGCTGACCGAGACAAGACTGGAATCACCCGCAGTCCGGTTGGACTTGTCGATCGGGGAGCAGCAGAGACATGCTCTTCCGTCCGCCCGGCACCATCACTCGATAGGAGCATCCAGCTGTCGTCCGAAAGATTTGTTTCAAGAGGCGGCACATGGTCCCCACCATCGTCATCGTCTGGCTGGGGAAGGTCATGCATTGCTAATCCACTACCTCGCACGTTGCTCCCTTCTGTGGGCGACGTGGCACATAGATCCACAACTTCCTCTTGGTCCGGCTTGACGTCGGGAATGGCCTCAGCAGACTGCTCAATGTCCAAAGGAGGCTCCGCAACTTGCAATGCCTCGGCATAGTGATGCGCGAGTGCGTCGTTGTCACAATGCGCTGGGTGCTCTTTGACTACGGGAGGCTTTCGCCGCTCAGTCATTGCAAGAACAGCGCCTGCATGATCCCGTGAGGCAGTGCACCACAAGTCGCGAGCAGCCTGGCCGACGGACAAAGAAGTACCGTGCGGAGCACTCGGCACTTTGACACAGCTTTTACGGCGAGGGCTGAACTGGACCTGCAAGGAAGGCATTCCCTCAGACTCTCGAAGCGCTGTTTGCATCTGCCTGATGAACGTCGGCGAATCGTCCACCGCCAGTTGACTCGAGGTGCCGAAAAGGAATCCCTGTTGCGTCTCGACCGCCCGAGCTCGTTGCGGAGACAGCAGAGGCGGTGCCAGATCTGCCTCGTTGAATTTGACTTTCTTGACTTTTGGCGCCTTTTGCACCTTCGCTGCCCTCTCCGCCATCGCTGCCAGAGCATCCGGATCTCCTCCAACCTTGATCCTGCGTTTTCTGGTCTTCTTAACCTTAGCGGGCATCTCTGGAATTGTCTCGCATGCATCAACCTCTTCGGTGATGACGGGCGGTTCTTTCTGCGGAGCAAAGAACTCGGACACAGTCGGTTGCGCTGTCACAGGTTCTGGCTCGGTGCGATACGCCTTCGTGGCGACTTCAGTGATCGTTTGCGGCTTCTTCTTGACCGCCTTGACTCGCTTCGGCGCAGCTGCTCCTTTGACTTTGCGCACAGCGGCGCCAGCTGCCGTCTCATGCGCGAGCTCGATACGTCGCTTCTTCAAAGTAGCCTCACCGGTTGCAGTGCGGCCATGGACAGTGACACTGTTGGCTTGCGCACTGTACCCGAAGCCACTGACCAACGCAGTAAGACTCGTTCCAGCTACGGGCGACTCCTCCAGCGATCTTGGGCCCAACGTGGGTGGGGTATCAGCGTTCGGCATCTCAGTGTTCCGTGCCGGAGTCCAGCTACGTCGTCGGCGAAAGGGAGGCAGTGGCGCTGGCGAGGGTGAAGTAGCGTCCGTCCTGATGCCTTCAACCACGAACATGGACTGTAGGGATTCTTCTGTGGTCGCCAGTGGGAGGGCCTGGCAAACGGCGATATCATTCTTGGCAAAGTAAGCCGACTGGCTCCACGCATTCAGATGAGCGTCGAACTCGCTCCGTGGTTTGACATTCTCCGCAACGCCAGGCAGGTTTTGGTGCGGAAGAATGGCGGTCCTGTCGGCTGCATTAGACCTTTCCTCGATCTTGTGGGCCGCTTTTGACTTTCTGGCGGCCTTCTTCGGTTTCGCGGCCAGTTCTGCAGAGACATGCAAAGACGGTGCTGCTGGACCGAAGTTGGCGTCACCACCGACACGACCGTCAGCATCGGGGTCTGGTTCATCAGAGTTGAGAATGATAGAGGCCGATTTGGCGAGCTTCTTCGCTCTTGACGCAGGACCAGATACATTCGACTGCCTTGATTTTGGAGCACGCCTCCGAGGGGCCTTGACGACGGGAGACTGCTCACACAAAGGTTCCGTAGTTATTGCCACTTCCTTGAGTAGCACACTTGAATCTTGCGCAACATCCGGCAAGCCAATGTGTGGTCGCTGTGGCACAGAAGCCGACAAGTGCGGACTTGTCTCGCCGCCGAACTGATACTTCGAGGCAAACCCGGCGGGGGAACGACGCATGAGATTGGTGTGACTTGCACATGGTATGCTCGGAGAGATGACGGAGGGTGCCACACCAGCCTCATGGACTGCGTGACGTTCTCGCCCATCGCCCGAGATCTCCACCGCTGGTGGCGAAGCTGGCTCGACAAACGTATGTCCACCAGACTGCAATGGGTACTCCGAAAGACAAATGCTCGGCCTTCGAGACCCAGAACGCGATGCACAACCTGGTGCGGTGGCCTGGAGAATGGGAGGATCAGACTTCTTCGTATCCTTGCTTGCAGACTTCCGCTTCGGCTTTTGTCGAGAGGGACCGCTGTTGGTTTGAATCCATTCACTGGCCTCCTTCCTGCCGAGCGGTGAAGCAGTTCTTCTCGAGCCTGGGCTGTTCGGGTTGAAGTCGAATTCGCAGAGTGAGATGCTTGTCCTGCGGGACGCCGCGAGTTGTAAAGGGTCTTCGTCACCGGCGCCGACTGGAAACGCTGTTACTGGCGACCTCACTTGGCGAGTCGTGGTTATGTGAGCAGGCAGCGCGGTTTCCTCCAAAGGTGGCCGAGAAAGACCTCCTGCTCCAGACGGTGCGCTCTTGCTTGACTTTGCAGTCTTCTTCAGCTTTCCCGCAGCCACCTTGGTGGTTTGTGGTACGATCTCCGTGCCTTGTGTCCTGATTTGTACTGCTCCAGTGTCGTCTCCATCTGCCTGCTTCTGATCACCCCCATCAGTCCTGCTTTTCCCACGCTTACTGCCTGTGGCATGGTCCCTCGCAGCCGCCTTGCTTTGGCCGGCCTTCTCACGAGTTTGCCCTTTCTTCACGCTCCCCGTAGGCCCGACAGCCTCGATTCCGCCATCCGTGCGATGCGCCGAAAGACCGCGCGTCTGGTTTCGCAGCAAGCTCGCTGCGGATGCAAAGCCTGTGGTGGCGCCTTGCGGGATTTGCCTGGCCTTCGAGCCGGTCAGTATGCCCGAGGTATGTGCTTTGAAGAAGGCTGAAGGATGTGGTAGATCGGGCGACGACGAATGGAGCGATCCTTTGCAAGTCTCATTCTTGTGTGGCGTTGCGGATAGGACTCGGTGGAGATCGGGGGAGGAGGACTGGATCACGACGGGACTTCGCGCCGCCATGATCGATGGCGAGAGAAGGTGGCATGTCCAACTCGAGGCGATTCGAGACAACAGATTGGGCGCAATTCGTGGTGGCGGCTGTGTTGTCGCAAGTGTGTGCGGTGAGGTGCGAAGTGAGCAGCGGGGCGCACCTGACGCGGGCCGATCACGAAGTCCCGTGACCGTCGCGGAACGAGAGGAGGATGGTGGCCTGTATGTCCATGTAGGCAAATTGGATTTCAGATTTCGAACATCACTTCCTCACTACCACTACCACTACTACCACTACCACCACTACCACTACTATTGTCGCTAATTGCTTATATTGTCACTAATATAGCATACTCTTATTAACAATTACTAGTAAGTATACGTACGCGTAAATTCACTACTTACATATAGGATAAGTAGCTATTTCTTCGACTTCTTAAATTTATTAACAATTACTACTTCCACTACTACTCTTTTATACCTCGTAGAGCGCCCGTAGCCTAATATATATAGCTCGTAACCGCGTACGTATATAAAAATAGTATTTACCTTACTTAACTTTACTAAAGGCGAGCGTTGCGAGTCTAGCCGCCTTAAAGCTCTCTCTCTCGGCGGCTAAAATAATAACAATAACGACGACGATAGCGACTTCGATATCGAAGTTATAGCTACCCCTTCCTCTAATTAGCCTAGCAACTACTCCTTATTCTATAAGCCTACTATAAGCGACTCCTCGGACTTCTAGTTTATCTCCGACGATACCTAGACTTCTTTACTTACTAGAGCATAAGACGTAGTAAGGGAGACTAGGAAGAGCGGTCTATAGTACCTTTAGCGTATATTAGAGGCTAGTAGAATAATAGAGATAGACGAAGGTATATAGCTCGCTACGCTCGCTAAGGGCTCGTAGGCTAATTAAATTTAATAGGCATCGTAGTAGTTACGCCGTGCTACTAGTATACTAAGCTCGGCTACGCCTACGCTATATTTAAGCCTTCGGAGGGTAGTAGTAAAAGTAGGGTAAACTATATATACTATATTATAAAGGGTAAGGCTAGGTATATTACTAGAGTAGAAAAGGTAATTAAGAAGGAGCCGGTAGAGAAGAAGAGTGTTATAAAGGAGAAGGTAGGCATATTAGAGGATAGGATTGCTATACTAGAGATAGAGGTATCGCTCTTAAAGTCGGAGGTAGAGGTTTTAAAGAAGAGTAAGTCTATAGCTTAGCTAAGGGCTAAAGTAAAGACTAAGTTAGAGGAGGAGGTAAAGTTTAAGGTAGATAATATACGTAAGAGCTCGAAGAGGGCTATTATAGAGATTAAGGAGCAGGTGTTAAGCTACTAGCGTACTATTAACGCGAAGTTTAGCTATTTAGGCTTAATAGACGAGTAGATAAGCTACGAGTAGATAATTTGGCCTACGAGCGCTATAAGAGCTACTTAGGGAGGCTTATAGGATGCGCGATAATACCTAAATTAAAGCTAAATACCTCGTTTAATGCCTTATAATCCTATGAGCTAGTCTACGTTGTCCTACGAGCGTACTACGAGTTACTTCTAAGGCTTAATTTAAGGGATTGCGTATATTTAGGCGTATATTAACAAACTCTCTATTAATCTATTGCATCTATTACGAGCTAGCTAACATTACCCTACGAGCGTACTATAAGCGGTCTCTTAATTATTATATATATAAATAAAGCTTATTGCTATTATTGCTATCGTTCCCTCTATACTCGCATTTATTATTTATTTATTCTATTTACGTCCGATAGGAGTCTATAACTATATAGGACGGCTGTCTTATAATAGTAGTCTATCTATATATATTCGTTATTCTCTCGTATCTCTCGACCTTAGGGAAAATTCCCGTGCCTAGGGTAATAGTAAGCTAAAACCTAAGGACTTAAAATAAAAGTAAATAAAGGAAAAATAAAGGAGTATTAGCTAGACGGTCTCGTCTTTGCCTCTTACTAGGTACTAAGTCCTAGAAGTAATTTTTGTGTCCGAGAGAAAGGTAGTAAGGCACTTCTAGAGTTCCTTATCTACTACTATTTCTAGTAGGGAGTATGCTTATCGTAGAGGTAGTAGCCTAACTACGTCGTAGATAGGGTAGCTATAAATAAGGTATTCGGCTGTTTCTTATCTTCCGTAAAGGTAGTTCGGTATTATTATATATCCGAAACGGTAGAGATAGGACTTAAGGTATCCGTATCCTAATAGGATAGTATAGAAGGCACTAGTTAAAGCGCGTCTTCCTCCTATTCTATGTTTTCCCGGTAAGCTCTATACGTTACGAAAATCTAAAATACGAGGCTAGCGAGCGCCTCGCTCGCCTCGCCCGCCTTACGCGCCTTATATAAAACATATATCTCCGAGTACCTCGCTCGCGCCTCGCTCGCGCCTCGTAAAGTATAGGAAAACCACTGCTTCTCTACTTATAATATTTACGAAATGCTATCGTAAAGCTATTATTATACGAGTTTGTTTCCTATAAGTTCGTCGCTCTTTTCTTCTTATTTTATAGCTATAGCTATACGTTAGTTTAGCGTTAAGTTACTACCGACTTAATATATAGACGTTTTACTAGCGACCGCTCTTTAGTAATTCGGCGTTAAGTTACCGTCGACTTACTATATAGACGTTTTACTAGCAACCGCTCTTTAGTAATTCGGCGTTAAGTTACTATCGACTTACTACGTAGACGTTTTACTAGCGACCGCTATAATTCGAGTTTACTAGTAGTCGCCTACGGCTTAACTATAACCGAGCGCTATATAGCGTTTACTCTATAGTAGGCAACATAACGTCTATATTAGCTACCTTAGTTATAGTATCTAGCTAGTTTTACGTTAACTAGTGTCTATAGGCATAGTCGGATTTATACACTCGTATTAGTGCTATATAGTATCCACTACTTGTCGTGAAACCAGGATAGCTCGATATAAAGCCTTCTTATCCTCCTTTAGCTTAATGTCCTTAACTCGTCCCAATACGTCCTTTTCTATAGTCCTTTACTAAACGCCTTGTCTCGCTATAGAACGTTCTACCCTTTATTCCCCCTTTACTTCGACTTCTTCTATAAAGTGCACTACTATATAAGCTTTTCCGTTAGCCTTCTAATCGCTCGTCGGACTGTCCGCTCTAGAACTACCTACTTAGTAGCATTGGGGTCTATTTAGTCGCCCTATAGGTAGATATAGTTATTATAGCTACGAGAGCGTTAGATAAAGTTAATGTTAGTAGGGCTAATAGTTTACTGTACCTTCTATCCTTACTACTCGATTAAGAAGCGGAATAGCCCTCGCTACGCTAGCCGTTATATCTACTATTATATCCTGGTTAGTACGTAGTTATATCGTCTTACTATAACTTACTCTTTGTCCTCCTCCGGTTCCTAAACTTCGTCCTCGTCGTCCTCTATACTACCTTGCTCGTTATGCTCTTAAGTTTCTCTACGCTTATTCGGAGCCTATAGTTTATTACCCCTTAGACTAGCGCGACTATCGAGAGTGTTAGCTCCGGCGCGATTTGGCGCTAGTATACTTACGTAAACGATACGTCTACTCCTCTAGTATCCTTCCCTCGTTACGCTTTATCTACTATCGGACTACTAGTACTAGTACCGCTTAGTACCGTACGGCTATCGAGGACGTTAGCTCTATTACGACTCGGCGCTAGTATACTTATATAAACGATAAGTCCGCCTCTCTAGTATCTTCCCCTCCTCGCTCCTTACCTACTATCGGACTACTAGACGTATCCGCTAGGCCTTTATTACTATCGTCGCTAACCTCGCTCGTACCGTACGTACTATCTCTAATTAGCGTTATATCCTTCGTAGTTATAGGCCTAGTTACGAGCCCGCCTAGGTAGACGGGCGGGCTACTTTATATACCTCTAGTATTATCTATAGTATTACCCTTATCGTTACTATTATCGTCCGCGTTAGAGTCTATGTCCTCTATAGTCGGTACGCTATCTATAGTATAGACGAACTAGCTAATGTTGCTAGAAAGGCTATCTTCGTAGGGTCGAGGAAGCTCCTTACGTACTTTTAATATAACGTACTCTAGAACGGCATCCTATCGCTTCTATATCTAAGAGTCCTATTTACGTAGCTTGAACTTGAAAATTCCATAGAGATGTGCTAGTTTAATAGTAGGGTACCGAACGGTACTATCTAAATTACGAGCTATCGTCGGAGTCGACTAGATCGAGTAGAATACGTATATATAGGTATATACGCTAATTAGCATAAACGGTGTAACTTTCTTAAAAAGGCCGGCTATATCCGATCGAACGCCGAGACCTTTATCCTAGAAGAACGCGTACCTTACTACGCCGACGACGCTATCCGACTAGTATCGTTTAGACTTTCTAGTTAGTCGAGTCGGATTGAACGATAGCGGCGACTTACTAGTTCTCCGTTCTTATATTCAAATATTAGCTCTTCTAGCTTTATTTACGCGGCTACCTCTTCGCGTATATGCTCTCTACTACTAGCTTTAACTAGCGTACTAGGAATTAAGAGTATATAGGCGTAGACCTATTTCGCAACCTTACCGTAGAACTAGCGGAGTAATTCTCGCATCTACCTAGTTAGCGTAGTTAGGGTAGGTAGCTATATAGACTTACTATCTAGATAGCCTCTTCGGATAGTCGCCTTAGAAGCTCGACTTCCTTATCCCGTTTATAGTATTGTTCTCGCGCTTCCTTCTAGTACCGCCTAGTAGAGGTATTAACCTAATCTTTTATGCATATAGGACTTACACTTAGACATCCTTTTATACTAGTAGCGTACATTGCCTATAGCTAAACATACGCATTATAGAAAGCGTTATAAAAAGGTATACTAGGTAGAGGTACCTAGTTCTTCTCCCCCTTAGTAGTCTTAGTAAACTAATACTCGAGCTCGCTATCTCCTTCGCCGGTACTAGCCGAATCGATATTGTCGTCGTTGCTACTATATTCGTTGCTATCGTATTGGCCTTTACCGTTGCTAGACTTTATAGGTAGCTTACTAGGCCCTCGAGCGTAGGCCGCTAGCTACGAGCGCTCTTTATCGATCTATCGAACAACCTATTAGCGTTTGCTATATATATATATACGACATTAGTCTATAACGTACCCTGCTCCTCTTCTTAGTATAGCGTAGATCGCTATCTAGTTCTTAATCTAAGGACCCTATAGATAGAGACTAGGACCGCGACCTCTTCGAAGACCTAGAAGCGGGATACCTCGTATCGGACGAGCCTAGCGATAAGGTTAGAGTTATTATAGTCGGCTTACGGGATTGCTTTACTAATAATAATAATAAATAAGTAGGAATTTCCGAACGCTACTTAGCTACCTACGTTATAGCTAATAAAGATACAGAGGTCGGGGTCCTCGAGAGTAACTAGCTTAACGGTTTTAGTAGACGATTCTTCTCGCGACCTTCCTTAGGATGTTTGGATACTATTACCTATAGGAATGTAAGGTCTCTATCGTATCTATAAATAATTATACGTACCGTTATATATTATGTCGGGTTAGATATACTACTATCTCCGGCTAGTATACTAAAAGGGTATTAGTAAGTCGTTAAAGAAGAATAGTACATACTAACTAGAAGTAGTAGAGTATGTTGTTTTTAAATACGTACCGACCTTCTAAGGTTTACTATCGCGCGTATATAGACCTAGGGTACTAACCTCCGCTACTACCTTACTACTACCTCCTAAGTAGTATAAGGGAGTGTAATTAGGTAGTAGCTAACACGTATAAGCAGTCTATATACGAATGTCTATATTGCCTACCGAAGGGAACCGAAGGGAGGCGAAAAGGGAATAAATGGAGGTATATATACCAAGGCTCGTACGGGCCTACTTCGGGTTAGCATTAGGCCTAAAGCAGGTCCGATCCGGCATCCTAAGGCACTAACTCCCTAATATTATCCCCCCCTCCCCCGGCGGCCTATCCCAGGTCGTAAAAATCAAAATAGTAAAAGGTTATATCCTAATAATAGCCCCGATTTTAGCTAACGAGGAAGGAATCGAACCGCGGTGTCTCGTAAGTAGTCGTAGGGGAGTTAGCCCTTTAATAGCTACTCGGCTAACTAGGCGAAGCTGTACTAGTTTAATGCCGTGTAAAAGAATCCCTTCGTTATTAGGGTGAAGTAGGCTATAATAGCGTCTAGAAATACGGACTAAGGAGTCTTATAGATCCTAGGAGCCGCTCGTATAAGGCCCACTTTAGTCGTAAGTCCGGTCTATTATAAGCCTATAACTAGTGTTACGCCTATCCGTACGTAAATTGTCCGTAGTATCGTATATAGACCCGTAATAGGCCCGTTCTAGTCGTGAATTCGCCCTATTATAGGCGTCGTAATTATATAGCCTTAGCGGCTCCGGTCGTTCCTTTATAAGTTATCCTCCGCCCTCTAATATTCTTCCTCTTTCCTTATTATACCTTCTATTTCTATAGTAGCGCCTCCTTCTCCGATCCTTAAGTCGCCTACTAAGCCGACTACCTTACCGTATAACGAGCTTCTACGTTATAGTAACGCTCGTCGGCGCGTATCGACTCTTATAAGCACTTAGACTACTATTAATTAAGAAGGTATTTAGGATCCTAACCGAACTATGTCGTAGCCCGGATTTTACCCTCCTAGTACGCCTCGTACGCTAGTAGGTAGTAGTAGTAGTGCTACGTAGACCCTAAGCGGCCCTCTCTTAGGTCTAAATCTCTATAATCCGGCCTCTCTAGCTATACGTACTCCTATAGCGAGCGGTCTTCCGAATCCTAATAACTCGCCCTCTTCAATCCCTCGTAGGAATTCCAATAGCTCGCTTACTTAGCGGCTAGGTATGTTCTAGCACTCCTTTAGGCCTAATTCGTAGCTAACGTAGTTAGGTCCTATTATCGTAGTCGATAGCCGCGCTCTAATCCCGGATTATCTCTATTTATATACTAAGATAGCTATCGTAGAGACGCCTATTACTCGTACGAACCGCCTTCCTTAATCGATCGCCCTACGTCTAGATACGTATTGTCTTCCGTACGTTAACTACATCCGTTAGTTCTACGATATTAACTAGTACCTTACGGCTACCTAGTAGCTTCCCGTTACCTATCGCTATAATATAACGGATCTACTAGAGGGCACCTATCCTACGTATATTACTATTCGACAGCAGTCGGCATGCTACCCTATGCCTAAGGAGGCGTACTAGGCCTATAACATCCTTAACCTAATATAGCGTTCCGTCCTTAAGTATAAGCGGAAGTTTCTACGGATTAACGATACTAATTTCCTCGTCGGACTCGACACTTCTAAGGAGGCTAAGCGCCGTTATAGGTATGTTTAACCCCTCCTTCGGGCCTGTTTTAGTGCTAATAAGTTCCTAGCCGTATCCTCCAGTTCCGCGGCTTTACTAATAAGCTCTACCCTAAGATAAAGGCCCTAATTAAGGACGTCTTTAACTTCGGCA
>JALRMM010000586.1:0-18102 GCA_026122155.1 Zymoseptoria crescenta
AGACGAGGAAGTAATAGAATACGTGTCTACCTATCTAACCTATTAAGTGTCTAAGGCGCGTCGGTATCGTCCCTATAGCGAGTTATATACGCTTCCCTTGCCGGACGGTCTATAGTAGGAGTTGTTAATAGACTTTATTATAGACCTTCCGCTAAGTATACGAGACGGTCGAGTTTATACTACTATCCTTATAATAGTCGACCGCTACTCGAAGATAAACATCTATATCCCGGTTAACAAGACTTATATAGCTATAACGCTTACTAAGTTCTTAGTAGATAAAGTTGTCCGGCACTATAGAGTGCTAAGAGGCATTATTAGTAATAGAGGATCGCTATTTACGAGCTAGTTCTAGAGCGACTTCTACTACGAGTCGCATATAACTCGTAGGCTATCTATAGCCTTCTATCCGTAGACGGACAGGTAAACGGAGAGAGCTAACTAGATACTAGAGCAATACCTACGCTACTATTGCAGCGAGTTTTAGGATTACTAGGCTAAGTTGTTAGTATAGGCGGAATTCGCGTATAACAATAGCGAACACCCTACGTTAGGTATAAGTCCCTTCTACGTTGTATATAGGTAGAATCCTACCCTTACTACGGAATCTCGAGGCGAGATTCCTAGGGGAAGGACGCCCGTAGCAATTAATATAGCAATACGCTTAAAGGAGACATACGAGAAGCTTAAGGAACGCTAGAGAAAAGTAGCCGAGTCTTAGGCGAAGTACTACGACAGAAATTATAAGCTAAAGTAGTTTAGCATTAGTAATAAGGTCGTACTATCGACGAAGAACCTAAAGCTTAAGATGCCTAAGAAGACCTTAGGACCTAAATAGGTTAGACCTTTTCGGGTAATAGACGTAGTTAGATCGTAGGCGTATCGCCTAGCGCTCCTAAGTAACTCGCGTATTTATAACGTGTTCTACGTTAGCTACCTCGAACTATAGCGTAACCGCCTAGGTTCGTCTTATAAGGCTAGTATACCTATCGTAGACGAAATAGGCGAGTACGAAGTCGAGGAGATCCTAGGTATAACGAAGGATCGGAAGTTCTACTTCGTGCACTAGAAGGACTAGCCTAAGGAATACGATAGCTAGTAGATAGCTAAGGAATACGAGGGTACGGCTAACCTAATAGACACATAGGAATCACGTAAGGACAAAGCGATTATAAGAGGGCCTAAGAGGTAGAAGAGATAAGCATAGAGGAAAAAAGCCTTTATTTAAGGGAAAAAACCCCCTAGTACCGCGATACGCGGGCGTAACGCTAGAGATAAGTAGCCTAGAAGCATAGGAAGATCCGGCTATTCGCCCGGCTTAGGCATCCTCCTCTATCTCCTCTTCGCCCCCCTCCTACTCCCCCTATAGGAGGGGTAGCGCTACCTCGCGCTCTACCTAGGAGCCTCTCTCGTTAGCGAAGGCCGTAGAGGCTACGCGTAAGGCTAACGCCGAAGCGCCTATTAGACGGAGCTCCTATAGAAGGTATTAGTAAAGCATAAGGGAAGTAGGAGGAACGTAAGACTTACCTCGTACTTTAGCTCGAACATAGCGCGCCTAACGGCGGCCTCGTTCTAAGCCTAAAGTAGGCTAGCGCGAGCGATCTATCTATCGCCCTATAAGCCGCCTACTCCGCCCTTACGAGGCGTAGAGAACTCGCCTACGGCCTTCCCGCTATTAGCCTACTTAACCTTAAGGGTAGCCTTAATATCGCGCGCTACGGAGGCTAGGCGTAAGTTAACGAGCTACTCCGCGTAGGAGCCTACCTCGTAGTAACCCCACTCCTCGCGTAGCTTAAGTAGGCGCTTCGCCTACTTAATAAGGTCCGGATAGGTTAGCGTCTCGTACGCGTAGTTACTACGAGATGCGTTAGCCTAGTAAGAGAGGAGCTATCGACGCGCTAGACTTACTTCTTCTTATAGCGCTAGTACTTAACCTTGCTGCCGATAGTTATTACCCTATTATAGTAATGCTCGTTAACTAGATAGGCGATTAGTAGAAGCCTAGTAAGTAAGGAGCGTAGTAACCTACTATCGTACGCGTACGGTAAGTAGCGCTCGTAGCACGCTACTACTATGCCCTAGGCATCCTACTTAGAGCGTAGAGGAAGGTTTAGTATAATAGCTAGCTACTAAGGAGCACGTCGTAGTAGCATTGCGACTCGCTTACTAGTCTAATAATGTATGCGAGTGTATAATAAGCGGCTCGTAAGCTAGAAGCTTGCTTCTTAATAAGAGATTATAGAGATAGTAGAGGCGTACGGTACGCTTACGAGAGTCTTAAGTATCGTTAGAGTTTAATATACTGTTCGTAGGAGAGGAGCGTTAATAAAGTTAAAGAAGAGTAGAGGAAAACTTCGTAGCGAAAATATTAACAACACCTACCTATAAGCGGTTGCCCTTAACTATAAAGGGCCCGCTAAAACGTAGCTACCCGTAGTAGAACTATAAGTAACAATTAACATACGTAAATAGAGCGCGCGTTGCGATATAAACGCTATATTAAGAAGTTAATAAAGAAAGTAGCCCCGGATAAAGACTAGGCCTACGCTCGGTAGGCCGAACGTAAGATAGTCGTAGGAGCCGAGACGTCTCCTTCGGAGAAGGGAGGTAATTGTTAGGGAAGGCTAAGGCATAGCCTAGCTCTAGACCTTAGGTAAGATCGTTAATAATACGTCGATAATACGACGCCGAGCGTAGTAGCGAATGCCGCTTACGTAACGTATAGTCGTATATTATAAGGCACGCATATACAACTTAATAACAGCAAGAATTAGTTTTATTACTAGTAGGATTACTAGCTAGCGTTCTATACACTACGATATCTTTATACTTCTTATACTATTGCATAGTTGCCTATTAAATAGGCTGTTTTGCCTATTATATAGGCGGCTAATAATACCCCTATCGTTACTAATAATCTACCGAGCAACGACAATAACTACTCCTTCGAGATAGATAATATACTACCTTTTTAGCTAGTTCTATAGCTAGCTAACGCCTTAACTCCGAACTTAATTGCTAAGTTCAAGAGGCTATAGTATACACGTTAATTAATTAATTACTACTTTACGAAGACGAAGCTAGACAATTTAATAGACGATAGTATAGACGATAGTGCAATATTAGCTATAATAAGGACGCTATTACTAGGAAAACGAATAAAGGATTAATAGTAGTAGAGCGGCTAAGCGGTTAAGCAGTTAAGCGGTTGTTACTAGTATACCGCTATAGTTACTACTATAGTAACCGGATTACTACCTTCCGAGATTATATATAATACTTATTTAATATTATATTTAGCGTAAACATAGCACCCCTTATAGTAGTATAAGGGAGTATATCGATAGGCGGATACGACTAACCGTTACCTTACTAGTGCGATAGTTAGCGCATTAAACTATGTTACGTATAAGAGGTCCTTAAATAGAGCCTAATAATAGCCTTATAAGCGCTAAACATTCGTCCGGATAGCTACTCCGCACCTAGTCTCTCCCTTTTTATAACTTTGCACGGACGACATCTTACCCACGGCAATGCCCTTGCAATAGTAACTACAATTGGCCGAAAACCAAGCGCTAACTACCGGCGTTACGACGTGACTATATCGCGCCGATATCACCTATAGATAAGGAGTCCTTATGTCCTCATAGCCATTCCACGCTCTTTCTTCCCTTTAATCCACTTCTTACTGCTATCGTTGTTGTATTGCTGCCGCATCTTCCTATAAGGGAGCATGTCGATAGGCGGACACGACAAACCGTCCGTACCACTATGTAAATCCCCACCAAGTGCCTGCACGGTAAGTTAGCGTTGCGGGCGATCCCGGCGCCCCACCCGAGTAAGTAACCGTGCCCGGCGGAACAAAGGAGGGTCCTCGGTCTAGTCTGGCCGATGGATTTCCAATGTGAAGATTAAAAATACGCCGTCTTGTAGACATCGACATTCGCGCTCTTAGACGGAGCTCGAAATAATACACACCGCCAATAGCTTGGTTTTTCGGATTTAGCCGAAATCTTGAATTTCTTCAATCCTCGACTTTACTTTGATTTTTGAGACAGGCGGTTATCCGAACTCACTACGAATTGCTAGCGAATGGATGTTTCTAGTCTTGAATAAAAAATATTAGTCTCGAAGGAAGAAAACAATAATTCTGAGGTGGATACCGTGCTAGCTCGGCCGGCGTGCGTATTGTAAGTGAAGTGACGCTTATAACTGTATCACGAGTCTAATAATACAACAGCTTTCCTATTGTCAACTCCGCTCCGCTGTGCACTCGTGGACTGTTCGCGGTGCGTTCGTAAGCTGTCCGCGAGTGAATTACGGGCTAGATACGGTGTTTGCTTGTTATTGTTAACCTTTTGACTACACGTCCTCCAAAAACCTTACGAATCGCTTCCTTCGATTACTACTACTACTATTACGCGCTACGCTGTCCGCACGATTACGCCGCTTAATAGCACTTATATATCCTTGTTCTACTATTATTACGACCGCCGTCTCCGACCTTACTATTACCGTCGCCGACCTCCTTATTAACACCGTCGTTACTACTACTATAGACTAAGCCGCTTCGTAAGTAATACCTTTAGCCTTTGCACATACACTGCTAACGACTCTAGTCTTCTCGACGTAATGGACACTTCGTAAGCACTCAGCTTACCGCTCGCTATACGTTCGCTATGCTAATCGTTGAAGTCCTATCTCTCCTACCCGCTCGAACTCCGTAAAACTCCCCGAGTAAGTAATCTTTTAGCTACTCGCAGTGCGCTCGCAGTGCTAATCGTTGTATAGATATCGCAGGCCGGAGGCCGCGAACAAATACTATAGCTGCGATGCCCAAAAATAGGCTACCTACCTCGCCGCCGCCGCTATCGATCCCTCTACGGAGGATAAAAAGAAGTAGAAGAAGAACGCTATGTAAGCATAGAGCCTGCCTTTCACTGCTGCATCTGCTAATTATTACATATAGCGCCCACTTGAAGAAGCGTAATGCTGCTAGCCGCATGCTCGAGACGGATTAGGGCAAGCCGGCGAAGGATGTATGCAAGATGTAAGCTTAGCTTTTGCGTTCGCTGCTTGTTCGTTATGCATTCGCTAACATCTACGCTTATAGGTGCTCTCGCGAGAAGAATAGCGAGGCTTGCTACGTCTAGGCTAATAGCAGGAAGGAGGCTTGCGCCTACTGCCGCTACTAGGGCAAGACCGTAAGTACACGTTCGCCGTCTGTTCGTCGTGCACTCTCGCTAATTAACACTCCGAAGGGCTGCGATATTTACGACGACACCCCTCCGGCCTCCTTACTCGAAGACCGCCTTACGGCAGCCGAAACGAGCCTTACGGCGGCTTAAGCTACGATTACTCTGCTCGATAAGCGGATCCTTAAGATAGAGGCCGATTCGAAGAAGCAAAACGGTTAATTAGGCGAGATCTTTGCGGCCTTTGCGTTATTTAAGTAGGAGGTGCGTCCGCAGCTTACGCTACATAAGCGATAGCTGCTATAGTCTACCTACAAGGTAGACGATGTAAGACGCTAGGTATTTAGGTTGGCCTTCGGCACCGCGCGCATTACGGATGCGCTACTATTAATAGAGTTAAGCGAGTTAGCGGCCTCTAGCCGAGAGCCGACTCCTCTTGTTCGTAGTCCGCTATTCGAGGGCTTCGATAATCCTTTCGTCTAGCAGTAGTGTAGCATAGCAGTAGCAGTGTTAGTCGCACGATAGCGGCTTGTAGTGTAGCAAATGGAAGAAGTTAACTCGTATATTCGTGCCTATTCGCTGTGTATTCGTGCCTCCGAGACTCTCTGAACCGTCTATTGTTAGACTCCTTAGTCCGTATTTAACTACATATAGCCTTCAATGCTACACGCCGTGCTGCTAGCGATACCTGTTAACTACTGCTATCGCCTCTACGAGGAAGCTATTATCGCGAGGGCCTGCAATATACTGCGGTTACTTATTAGCAAACTGCTGCGGCAGATTATTAGCAAACTCCTCCTTATTAGCCTACTATTTATTATCGCCTTGCTCTAGAGTGTCAACGCCGACAGGCTCCTTATATTGCTCTAGCTCTGGCCTATCGAATACTCGCTCGTTAGCTTCTCTGTATATAAAGTCGTTGTTCGGATTAGGCCTCTAGTGCTTAGCAGCATACGGCTTCGGCGACTCGGCTAGTACATCTGTGCCGTATATACGGAACAGCTTACGAATAGCAGCACGCAGAGTTATATATGCCTATAGATAGATGCGATACTTCTCTCGGTCCGTTGCCTTGCTAGAGACCGGTGTGTCAAAGCCTTAACGCTATAGCGTCCGCTCGCACTAGTCTATAGTCGCCGGTAGAAGATATTTATTAAGCTGGAAGCCTATGTCAAGATGTTAGTAGTAGGCTTGGAGTTTAAGTTAGGATGTGCGTTAGGGCAAGGGAGTGCGATTAGGCTACGAATGCTTAGCGAACACGCTCGCTAAGCAACTCCTAACCCGCTAGCTGCTCAAGTCTGCTCAGCTTAACAAACTTAGAGCGAGGAAAAACGGCTCGCGAGTAGTCCACGAACGGGCACGAACACACCTTCAAGGTCCCTCTTTATTAGTTTAAGAAGCTCTCCTAGCACACGAATGCCTATCTCTTAAAAGCCAAATAACCTTGGGTTAGAGTACATCGTCGACAGCATGCCGCTCACAACCTATAGACGGCTCTTGTCCGAGCGGATATAATGCGTGTTCTAGAGGTGCACGAAGTTAAGGACCGTCTGCCTTATAATCGGCATATACACGAATAGCATAGCGATCCGATCGTACTTGTTCTTCTTAAGATACAGCCCCTGCAGGTGTAGCTCCATAAAGAACTAGCGCTAACGAGCAGTGCTTGCTGTCTGTTAACGCTACTAACTCTCGATGCGCTAGTTTATCTTGCTAGTGCTATATCGAAAGCACTCGTCGAAGGAAATGTCCTAGCGTTAGACGGTTAGTTTACAGCGCTTAATCGATCCTTTAAGCCTATATCTACCTCGTCGCTATCGTGCAGTTGCCGACGGAGTGTTAGATAAGCGTCTGCCGCATAGCGAGTCTCTCCGCCGCGATCGCTCTAAAGCACACGGGGACTAAACGGGGTTGTTAGCTCGCAATCGTTGTGTATTCGTTGAAGGATCGTACTTATATTACCTTCCCCTCGTCCGCCGTCTTAACGTACTACTTCCACACGGATACCTGCGTTCGTCCGGTAATGCCGATGTATATCTATGTTATATAGCGGGCGAAGGCGTCTATGTAGCTATAGATCTGGAAGCCAAAGTACTCTAGCTTACAGTATGCATCTATTAACTATGCATAGTTCGGTCCTAGTATAATAACAGCTCTACGGTGCTGCTTCGCAGCGAAGGTCCGGCGGTAAACGCTATCTGGATTCAACTCTTTAAGGATCTTATAGACTATGTCTCGGCCGACGATAGTGTATTTGTTCCGCATATGCTCGTATAGCATTCGTCGACTAAGAGCTTCGACATCGCCGTCGTCTAGCTCCTCGCGAAGGACTGTTCGAATCGCCTTCTTAGCGGCTACACGGTTAGCCGTAGCGACCTTCTTATATAAGCCTATCTTCTAGCGTATTCGCTTAACACGCGCAGGGCTAATAATAAATCTATCGTCCTCTAGCAAGCGAGAAGTGTGTAGGTTACTTAGTCGAAGGACGTGGAAGGCGTAGGCAATCCGATATCGTAGCATTACTATATCCTTTACGGCTAGACGGTTGGAACAATACTTCACGTTCTACCTCTTTAGCACCCTTTAGAAGGTCCGTTTAGGGACATTAATACTATAGAGGTTAAGCAAGTCCTGTCGAACCGCTAACTGCGAAGAGCCGTCGGCAATGCGTGTAGTAATCCAGTCGCGGAAGTCCTTAACATCTGCTAGTCGTGCTAATAGGCTTGGCGGTTAGCTCTGCTCGATAATCGTCGCTATAGTAGGGGGGTCCTCCGAGCGTATAGCGAGCGGATAAACGGAGGGGATGTTAATATTAATAATAAGGAGTGCGGCTAGAGCAGCCGAGGGAAAGTTGTCGTCCGGGTAGGAGTACGTAATCGCGAACGCTAGGCGAATAGGCGCGAGCGGGGCAGGGGTCCCCTATTTATTCGATCCTATAACTTACAGACTAAACAATACACTTAATTAAGGAGCAGTAAGTCGCATCTAGTTTTGTGTATATAAGGAGCTAAGATCTAGCGAACAAGCCTACGAACTACCTACGAACGGGCGTCGGAGATCCCCCCTTATAATGTATATAGGCGAATCCCTATATTATCGACCTACAAATCCGCTTCTAGAGTAATATGCTAGATGCCGGTAGCATTGTCGAGGGTAGTTGCGGCGGAGGGAGACGTACCGATAAAGATCGACATTGCTAAAGTCTACGGCGCCGATAGATCGACTCCGCCTAGGTTTACGCTACCTCCGAAGAGATCGTTGTCGTTAAGAGAAAGGTTGGCGTCGTACACCGGCTCCACCCTCTTATACCTCTACCGTAGGCTCCGCCGCTAGCTCCGCCGATAGCTTAGCCGATAGCTTAGCCGATAGCTCCGCACTAGCGTACGCCTAGCGTACGCCTAGCGTCGCCGATAGCACGGTGCCGATAGTACGGTACCGATAGCACGGTGCCGATAAGCGCCTACTATCTACGACGCCGTCTACGACGCCGTTAGCGCCGCCGTAGCGGAGCCGCTATCCCCTAGGGTATATATACACGCCTACCGCTACCCTAATGCTACTTCCTTTCTACAACGGCGGTGCCCTCCACGTTAAGAAAGGCCTCTACAAGGGTCTACATAGCTGGCGGGCACACGCTAGGAACATTCGAAGGGCGTTCGGCTACGAAAAAGTCCACGAACAGGCCTCGAACCGGCTACGAATACGAGCCGCAGTTTCCTAGTGCTTCTATTATATAGCGGAGACACGGATTAAAGGAGTCCTTAGGCCTCTTATTAGCTACAGTTATTATTGCATAATTAGTCGATTTATATTGTACGTGTGCCGCCTAGTCGTAATGCTCACTCGCGGCTATTCGTAGGGCGTTCGCGGGGCTTAATCGGGAAGGAGCAGTCCGATATTAGAGTTTTTAACAAAGTCTGGAACTAATTAGAAGGGTTATAGCTCCAGCTGCCCTAGGCTAGCCCTACATTCGCCGCGATTCGTAGGGCGTTCGCACCCCCTTATTAGGGGAGAGGAGTTCTACCTCTTCCTAAGGTTTACCGAGGATGTTTAGTACCCTCTTCCTTTATATCTCGCTCGCTCCTTCGTCTACCCTCTCTCCTTACCTACACTACTTCCACTGCATCTTCTTCTACTATAGCAGTATTAGAGCGTCGTATTTGGGGTACGAACTACACCGTCCTTAGCTAACCGCACACCTAATACTAGCTAGATAATAATAACTTCTGCGAGGACTGCAACCGTCCAAATCCACGACGCGCCCTACTACCTCTACCGGCGGGTGCTGCGAACGCAACTGCGAACGCTTGTTATACCTCGTTCGCATCCTTGCCTAACGAAGCTAAAGGGCATCGCTAGACAAGCACCTCGCGAACGCAGCTTCGACCGTAGTAATATAGCGTAGCCGGCTACCCTGTTTAGGCTAGTAGTGCTAGCGCTATAGCAATCTCAGGCCGCTAGCTAAGGGCTGCGGACGATCTAGGAACTATAGCATCGCTATCGCCGTCGCTAGTTAAACTAGGTAGTCGCAGAGGGAAGGCTCTAGTGCCGAAGAGTGTCCTACCCGAGTTCTTCTACGTCCGCCTTTGCGTCTACGAGCAGTAGTAGCATGCCTCGAAGAAGACGTACAAGGTTATAATAGCTCCACTAGTCTAGGAATACCAAGGGTTTAATAGCTTTACGCAGCTAATGCTAGACGCATACATAAAGCCGGAGGACTTCCTCGGATTCCTCCTTTCTCGCGTACCTAAGGCCGACATCGCTAATCTAACGAACCGGCGAAGCTTCTACGAATACATCGCGATTACCGACCTAAGCAGACCGGCTAGAGCGTCGACGGTGTTAAGATTAGCGCTTTCGACTAGCAACGTAGCAGCTAACCTACAGCCGTTCGACGTTAAGGGGCATAGCAAAGGGAAGGCTATAAGGCAGATCTATACTATTAACATTGCTCTAATAATGTATACTAGGAGGATAAGGCAATTCAGGGCAGTAGAGGTAGCTTACGAGCTTAAGGAGAGTATAAAGCTAGAGGCTGTTCGCAAAGAGATAGCAGCTCGAGACAAGGCGAAGGCAGAGGGTAGGGAATATATACAAGGGGAAGAGATTAATCCTACACTTGTCGACGATATAGACCTGTTATGTCCACTAGCGTATAAGAAGATAGTAGCAGCTCGAGATCGCGCTTAGCTCGGCTAACGAGTGTATTCGGTAGAGGGGGAGGAAGACGAGAGGGATCTAGACGGTGCGGACAAAGGAGCTAGTAAGCCCGAATACATCTCCGACTTAGCCGACGATAAAGACCTATTCGTTAACGCGGAGGAGGACAATCTAGGTAAAGGCACCGCGAACACCGGCAGCGAGTATAATGCGAACGGCGGCAACGACCTTTCCTAGGCGCTAAATGTAAGGGCTATAGTAGAGGATACAACGGCAAGCGCATATATGCCCAGACTAGTGCTAACGCTAACGCCGACGCCAACGGAGCCGACGGTTAGCGGCCTCGATAAGCATGCTAAGGGTAATAATAATAAGGCCGCACCGCCGCCTTAATCGCCGTAGGGACCGCAACGTAAGAAGCAGCGTGTTACTAGAGCCGCAGGTCCGAAGAAGGCTACTACAAAGAAGACTGCTGCGAAGAAGACTAGTAATCCTTTAACGATAGAGCTTCGGCGGGGAGGCAGTAAACTATTATAGAGCATTCGCCGTACGTTCGTAATAGGCTCGTGCGTCCGGAGGTTGCGTTAGTATAGCTAGAGGCCTTAATTCGGAGGATCGAGGGGAATTTCGATCGATATGTGGGATTTTAATATATTATGTAGTATCGCCCGAGTGCGAACACTCGGCGAACGCCGCACGAACGTGCTCGTTAAATATCTTAAGTCTTACTTCCTACTATTAGATGCCCTTTAACGACTCTCTTATGCGCTGCTTCTTCTAGCCTAGCATAACGCTGCATTATTACTACCTTCCTTAGTTAGGTAATTCCTTAATATTGTCCACATCGTCCCCGTTTGCTCTTCTCTAAAAGCTACCTTTTTAGCTTTAAAAACCCTTCCTCGAACAATATTATTATTACTACTACTACCTCCGGCGCTATACCGACCTCCGCATAAGTCCAGACCGTAATTAATACGTACGAATCCTTACCTTACTCGCGCGGCGTTCGTGTGCTAATCGTGTTTAGCTTGCACCGCCTATAGCAGTCCGGCAATAGCGTTTAGTAGGATTGCTCGCTCCAGAAGTAGCAGAATTAGGTAGTCGAAGCGCTAGATGTCGACGGTAACGCGAACAAGGCGAAGAATGCACTATACGTTCGTTACTGTTCGCTAAGCGTTCGAGAAGCTAACAGCTTAGTGCTAACCTCCGCCGCATTAATTATAGTAGGCTACTAATAGAAGCCGGTGAAGGACGTGCTGCTCCGTCTCCCTACAACCGGTATGTATATTCGAGCTCTGCTGCATGTCCAGATGCTAACTATTGCAGGTGTATTAATGCTAACATCTCCTACACCGTCCACTTGTCGGAAGAAGCGTAGTGTGTACGCTACCGTGTGAAGGGCTTCTCGGTGCGTTCGCCGCCTGTTCGATGTGTATTCGTGCTCTTGCTAACTCTAATAAGGGCTGCCGTGCCTTCGAGGCTCCGCCTCTACCGCTAACAACTACTCTAGAACAGCAGGTCGCAGCGCTGTAGGAGCAGCTCGACAAGGTAGCGTAGGCTTAGCGCATATTAACTAGCAAGTTCGAGCAGTTTAAGGACTGCGAGGTGCGTCCTTAGCTAGCACTCTATAAGACGTAGTTGTAGTAGTTTAGTAGGCGTATTACTAGTCGCGAGAGACAGGCTATTAATATGTCGGACTTGGAGGCTGGACGCGCTAGCGTTCTACAGCGTTATCTACGTTAATAGTATAGAACCTATGCGATTCGAGGAGATAGAGGGCCTTGTCGAGTACGAATAAGCAGCGAACGGCGCACGAGTGTGCTCGTTCCTTCCCTTAGATATCTCTTAGCCGTGTTATTATTATGAACGTTATCGTTTGTTTACCGTAGGGTTAGGGTTTGGGTTGTTCCTTTACCTTAATGGCGACGACAATAGCAACAACGAGGTCCTGTTTATGCTATACAACACTCGCAAAGGGTTCGTAGTAGTGCTCGTTAATTGCTATATACTTTTCGTAGCTTTAAGGCGTGTATTCGGCGACTTTTGTGTATATCTGCTCGTTGTAGTTAATTGTTTATTGAAACCGCACTTAAACATGCACGAATTGACTACTCGTAAGGCATTCGCGCACTAATATCGCGATTAGCGATGTTTTTCGACGATGTTATTAATAATTATTAGTCTGGGATATATATTCTCTAATAATCTCTTCGATTTTCTCGCTCGCGATGTTCTTAGTGCACTCGCTCACTAAAACCCTTAGCTTTGTGAAATTCGAAGAGATTAAGAAAGTTCTGAAATCCCAAATCTGGCGGTACACTATCGTCGGCCGAGACATAGTCTATAAGATCCTTAAAGAGTTAAATCCAGATAGCGTTCACCGCCGGACCTTCGCTGCGAAGCAGCACCGTGGAGCTGTTATTGTACTAGGACCGAACTATGCATAGTTAATAGATGTATACTGTAAGCTAGAGTACTTTAGCTTCCAGATCTATAGCTGCACAGACGCCTTCGCCCGCTATATAACATGGATATATATCGGCATTACCGGACGAACGTAGGTATCCGTATGGAAGCAGTACGTTAAGACGGCGGACGAGGGGAAGACTAACTCTCGATGCGCTAGTTTATCTTACTGGTGCTATATCGAAAGCACTCGTCGAAGGAAATGTCCTAGCGTTAGACGGTTAGTTTACAGCGCTTAATCGATCCTTTGAGCCTATATCTACCTCGTCGCTATCGTGCAGTTGCCGACGGAGTGTTAGATAAGCGTCTGCCGTATAGCGAGTCTCTCCGCCGCGATCGCTCTAAAGTACACGGGGACTAAACGGGGTTGTTAGCTCGCAATCGTTGTGTATTCGTTAAAGGATCGTACTTACATTACCTTCCCCTCGTCCGCCGTCTTAACGTACTACTTCCATACGGATACCTACGTTCGTCCGGTAATGCCGATATATATCTATGTTATATAGCGGGCGAAGGCGTCTGTGCAGCTATAGATCTAGAAGCCAAAGTACTCTAGCTTATAGTATGCATCTATTAACTATGCATAGTTCGGTCCTAGTATAATAACAGCTCTACGGTGCTGCTTCGCAGCGAAGGTCCGGCGGTAAACGCTATCTGGATTTAACTCTTTGAGGATCTTATAGACTATATCTCGGCCGACGATAGTGTATTTGTTCCGCATATGCTCGTATAGCATTCGTCGACTAAGAGCTTCGACATCGCTGTCGTCCAGCTCCTCGCGAAGGACTGTTCGAATCGCCTCCTTAGCGGCTGCACGGTTAGCCGTAGCGACCTTCTTATACAAGCCTATCTTCTAGCGTATTCGCTTAATACGCGTAGGGCTAACAATAAATCTATCGTCCTCTAGCAAGCGAGAAGTGTGTAGGTTACTTAGTCGAAGGACGTAGAAGGCGTAGGTAATCCGATATCGCAGTATTACTGTATTCTTTACGGCTGGACGGTTGGAACAATGCTTTACGTTCCACCTCTTTAGCACCCTTTGGAAGGTCCGTTTAGGGACATTAACACTATAGAGGTTAAGCAAGTCCTGTCGAACCGCTAACTACGAAGAGCCGTCGGCAATACGTATAGTAATCTAGTCGCGGAAGTCCTTAACATCTGCTAGTCGTGCTAATAGGCTTGGCGGTTAGCTCTGCTCGATAATCGTCGCTATAGTAGGGGGGTCCTCCGAGCGTATAGCGAGCGGATAAACGGAGGGGATGTTAATGTTAATAATAAGGAGTGCGGCTAGAGCAGCCGAGGGAAAGTTATCGTCCGGGTAGGAGTACGTAATCGCGAACGCTAGGCGAATAGGCGCGAGCGGGGTAGGGGTCCCCTATTTATTCGATCCTACAACTTATAGACCAAACAATGCACTTAATTAAGGAGCAGTAAGTCGCATCTAGTTTTGTGTATATAAGGAGCTAAGATCTAGCGAACAAGCCCACGAACTACCTACGAACGGGCGTCGGAGATCCCCCCTTATAATATATATAGGCGAATCCCTACATTATCGACCTACAAATCCGCTTCTAGAGTAACATGCTAGATACCGGTAGCATTGTCGAGGGTAGTTGCGGCGGAGGGAGACGTGCCGATAAAGATCGACATCGCTAAAGTCTACGGCGCCGATAGATCGACTCCGCCTAGGTTCACGCTACCTCCGAAGAGATCGTTGTCGTTAAGAGAAAGGTTAGCGTCGTGCACCGGCTCCACTCTCTTATACCTCCACCGTAGGCTCCGCCGCTAGCTCCGCCGATAGCTTAGCCGATAGCTTAGCCGATAGCTCCGCACTAGCGTACGCCTAGCGTACGCCTAGCGTCGCCGATAGTACGGTACCGATAGCACGGTGCCGATAGCACGGTGCCGATAAGCGCCTACCGTCTACGACGCCGTCTACGACGCCGTTAGCGCCGCCGTAGCGGAGCTGCTATCCCCTAGGGTATATATACACGCCTACCGCTACCCTAATGCTACTTCCTTTCTACAACGGCGGTGCCCTCCACGTTAAGAAAGGCCTCTACAAGGGTCTACATAGCTAGCGGGCATACGCTAGGAACATTCGAAGGGCGTTCGGCTACGAAAAAGTCCACGAACAGGCCTCGAACTAGCTGCGAATACGAGCCGCAGTTTCCTAGTGCTTCTATTATATAGCGGAGACACGGATTAAAGGAGTCCTTAGGCCTCTTATTAGCTATAGTTATTATTACATAATTAGTCGATTTATATTGCACGTATGCCGCCTAGTCGTAATGCTTACTCGCGGCTATTCGTAGGGCGTTCGCGGGGCTTAATCGGGAAGGAGCAGTCCGATATTAGAGTTTTTAACAAAGTCTGGAACTAATTAGAAGGGTTACAGCTCCAGCTGCCCTAGGCTAGCCCTACATTCGCCGCGATTCGTGGGGCGTTCGCACCCCCTTATTAGGGGAGAGGAGTTCTACCTCTTCCTAAGGTTTACCGAGGATGTTTAGTGCCCTCTTCCTTTATATCTCGCTCGCTCCTTCGTCTACCCTCTCTCCTTACCTACACTACTTCTACTACATCTTCTTCTACTATAGCAGTATTAGAGCGTCGTGTTTAGGGTACGAACTGCACCGTCCTTAGCTAACCGCACACCTAATACCAGCTAGACAATAATAACTTCTACGAGGACTGCAACCGTCCAAATCTATAACGCGTCCTACTACCTCTACCGGCGGGTGCTGCGAACGCAACTGCGAACGCTTGTTATACCTCGTTTGCATCCTTGCCTAACGAAGCTAAAGGGCATCGCTAGACGAGCACCTCGCGAACGTAGCTTCGACTGTAGCAATATAGCGTAGCCGGCTACCCTGTTTAGGCTAGTAGTGCTAGCGCTGTAGCAATCTTAGGCCGCTAGCTAAGGGCTGCGGACGATCTAGGAACTATAGCATCGCTATCGCCGTCGCTAGTTAAACTAGGTAGTCGCAGAGGGAAGGCTCTAGTGCCGAAGAGTATCCTACCCGAGTTCTTCTACGTCCGCCTTTGCGTCTACGAGCAGTAGCAGCATGCCTCGAAGAAGACGTATAAGGTTATAATAGCTCTACTAGTCTAGGAATACTAAGGGTTTAATAGCTTTACGCAGCTAATGCTAGACGCATATATAAAGCCGGAGGACTTCCTCGGATTCCTTCTTTCTCGCGTGCCTAAGGCCGACATCGCTAATCTAACGAACCGGCGAAGCTTCCACGAATACATCGCGATTACCGACCTAAGCAGACCGGCTAGAGCGTCGACGGTGTTAAGATTAGCGCTTTCGACTAGCAACGTAGTAGCTAACCTACAGCCGTTCGACGTTAAGGGGCATAGCAAAGGGAAGGCTGCAAGGCAGATCTATACTATTAACATTGCTCTAATAATGTATACTAGGAGGATAAGGCAATTTAGGGCAGCAGAGGTAGCTTACGAGCTTAAGGAGAGCATAAAGCTAGAGGCTGTTCGCAAAGAGATAGCAGCTCGAGACAAGGCGAAGGTAGAGGGCAGGGAATACATACAAGGGGAAGAGATTAATCCTGCACTTGTCGACGATATAGACCTGTTATGTCTACTAGCGTATAAGAAGATAGTAGCAGCTCGAGATCGCGCTTAGCTCGGCTAACAAGTGTATTCGGTAGAGGGGGAGGAAGACGAGAGGGATCTAGACGGTGCGGACAAAGGAGCTAGTAAGCCCGAATACATCTCCGACTTAGCCGACGATAAAGACCTGTTCGTTAACGCGGAGGAGGACAATCTAGGTAAAGGCACCGCGAACACCGGTAGCGAGTATAATACGAACGGCGGCAACGACCTTTCCTAGGCGCTAAATGTAAGGGCTATAGTAGAGGATACAACGGCAAGCGCATATATGCCTAGACTAGTGCTAACGCTAACGCCGACGCTAACGGAGCCGACGGTTAGCGGCCTCGATAAGCATGCTAAGGGTAATAATAATAAGGCCGCACCGCCGCCTTAATCGCCGTAGGGACCGCAACGTAAGAAGCAGCGTGTTGCTAGAGCCGTAGGTCCGAAGAAGGCTGCTACGAAGAAGACTACTACGAAGAAGACTAGTAATCCTTTAACGATAGAGCTTCGGCAGGGAGGCAGTAAACTATTATAGAGCATTCGCCGTGCGTTCGTAATAGGCTCGTACGTCCGGAGGTTGCGTTAGTATAGCTAGAGGCCTTAATTCGGAGGATCGAGGGGAATTTCGATCGATATGTGGGATTTTAATATGTTATATAGTATCGCCCGAGTGCGAACACTCGGCGAACGCCGCACGAACGTGCTCGTTAAATATCTTAAGTCTTACTTCCTACTATTAGATGCCCTTTAACGACTCTCTTATGCGCTGCTTCTTCTAGCCTAGTATAACGCTGCATTATTACTACCTTCCTTAGTTAGGTAATTCCTTAATATTGTCTATATCGTCCCCGTTTGCTCTTCTCTAAAAGCCACCTTTTTAGCTTTAAAAACCCTTCCTCGAACAACATTATTATTACTACTACTACCTCCGGCGCTATGCCGACCTCCGCATAAGTCCAGACCGTAATTAATACGTACGAATCCTTACCTTACTCGCGCGGCGTTCGTATGCTAATCGTGTTTAGCTTACACCGCCTATAGTAGTCCGGCAATAGCGTTTAGTAGGATTGCTCGCTCTAGAAGTAGTAGAATTAGGTAGTCGAAGCGCTAGATATCGACGGTAACGCGAACAAGGCAAAGAATGCACTATACGTTCGTTGCTGTTCGCTAAGCGTTCGAGAAGCTAATAGCTTAGTGCTAACCTCCGCCGCATTAATTATAGTAGGCTGCTAATAGAAGCCGGTAAAGGACGTGCTGCTCCGTCTCCCTACGACCGGTATATATATTCGAGCTCTACTACATGTCCAGATGCTAACTATTGTAGGTGTATTAATACTAACATCTCCTACACCGTCCACTTATCGGAAGAAGCGTAGTATGCACGCTGCCGTATAAAGGGCTTCTCGGTGCGTTCGCCGCCTGTTCGATGTGTATTCGTGCTCTTGCTAACTCTAATAAGGGCTGCCGTGCCTTCGAGGCTCCGCCTCTACCGCTAATAACTACTCTAGAATAGTAGGTCGCAGCGCTATAGGAGCAGCTCGACAAGGTAGCGTAGGCTTAGCGCATATTAACTAGCAAGTTCGAGCAGTTTAAGGACTGCGAGGTGCGTCCTTAGCTAGCACTCTATAAGACGTAGTTGTAGTAGTTTAGTAGGCGTATTACC
>JALRMM010000587.1:0-17966 GCA_026122155.1 Zymoseptoria crescenta
GGTGTTTCCTAGACCGCTAGTCTAGTAAAGGCTTCGGAGTATCCGAGGGTTGCACCGGTGTTACTACTACTTCCCTTTTCCTAGACTACTAGTCTAGAAGAGATTCTAGCCTCTACGACTTAATCTGGACCGGCAGTCGGGTACCTAATACTTAGAGATAATCCTCCGGGTAGTTAAATGTAGCTACCGAGTTCCCGGACTCGTGTTAGTAGCTTAGGCTTTTCCCGACTTTAGTATATAGAAGGATGCGGTCGTTCTATATCTCGGACCCGTACTCTCGACTACCGTCTATGTAGTCGTTGTCCCGTCGAGCTAGGTAATAGTGCACTCTAGGGATCCGTCGTTACAGTTTTTCGAGACAAGGCGGACCTACCTTACCTAGGGGCGTCCGAGTAGGAAAGGGGCCTATCTTACAACGAGGAAGGATAAATAGGTTAGGACACCTATTACCTCGATAGGAACCTTCTCCGCAATCCTAAGGAAATTAGCCTGTCCACTAACCGTGTTTATAGTAATAGACTTATAGGTGCGGATGCTAAGGCCCGCTCTTTTAACCACCTCCTAGCATATAATGTTGCCCTCGGATCCTTTATTAATCGTCGCCTTCCTTTCCCGGAAGTTCCTAGGCCCAACTACGCATTCGACAATAGGTAAGGGAACAATAACATAGTCGTGATTATCGAAAAGGAACTTGGCCTCCCTAGGGATTTCGTAGAGGTCCCTCGTACGTCCTAGAGGGATAATAATGCATAGTTCTTTTACTATTAGGCCGAGGTTAGTCTTATCCTTATTATCGACTTCGTCTTCTTCGACAAATCTATTCCGGGCTCTAAACCCCGATAGCAGCCTATGCTCCTAATAGCTAGTCTCGTAGTTAATCTATAGTCTAAGAGCACTCGGTAGATAGTCGGCGAATATAGGGTAGTTACTTTCCTTAATATTAACCGATAGTCCTACTTCCTTCGCGAGCTTAGCAAACTCTTCCTTATTGCGGGCTACTCGTCCAAAGAATTCTTTCGAAAGGTAAGGGGCAACAGCTAGAAGCTTACTAATAAGTATCCCTAAAGGTTAGGCTATAACTCGATCTATAGCTACTTTGTTTATGTCTATACGATCTCGTAGATATAAGTCTTTCCTCTGGTTTCCGGATGCCTTTACTCGCTTCCTTTTCCTTATTAGTGGGTTAACTAGGCCGATAACTGGATTCTCGTCGTCTATGTCCATTTCCCCTTCGGTCTCTCTAGTAGGATTAAATCTTAGTTACTATGCCGAGGGTGGAGTGTCTCCTACGTCGAAGGGCTAATCCCTAGCGAGGGTCTCCTAAGTATCGGGGGTTCCTTCCGTAGCACTATCGAGTAGCTTAAGGTACTCCTCGGAGTCTAGAATCTTGCTAGCATTAATGTCTATCCGGACTAACTTCTTCGGTTTCGTTACTCGGTTTTTGTCTTCTCCCTTTAGTTTCGGTACTAGGTCCTTCCCTTTTAAGGTAGGGAGAGGTCTTGTTACTACATTAAAGTTAGCAGTATAGGGGTCGTCTTCGTTAATATACACTAGGTCCTCTAGGATACTTCCTACAACAACGCTATAGAATCGAGCCCCTATCTAGGTAGAGTCCTTCGATCCTAGGGGTATGCTGTTTGCCCTAGTAGCTAGAGATAAGGGCTACCCTACCGCCCGCGGCGGACGAGATAGAGTAGCCGGTAGTGTAGGGCATAGGCTAGGGGCTAGCGACTAGTCGATAGGAGGGAGTAGCATCCGAGGGGCAGTGAAATTAGTAGGTAGTTTATAGGTCGGCTAATGTCTTATAGTATGTTCGATATTAATATATACTAGCCAGGTAATCGGGCGTCCCTATGCCTCTTCGATCGCTAGTATTAACATCCTAAGCTTCGGTTAATCTTAGTAGTTCCGGAACAATAGCTTTCTTCGGTTAACATTACCCTCCTTTCTAATATACTATTTCTTTTCGGAGTCGCGATAAGCCCATCCTACTAACAGTAGGAAATGCATATACTTGCACTCCTATATAGCATGTCCCGGCTCGAAGCAGTGGAAGTATATTAGCTTATCTACCGAGGATTAACTATAGGTAGTAGAGCGGCTATATAGGACTCCTAAGGCTAGCGGTGCTAGGTTTAAGGAGGCTATGTGTGCATAGTACTCTTGCGAGTTATTAGTAGTAATACTAGCAAAGTGGGACTGTCCGATTTGTCTAGGAGGGTTAACAGCACCTCGTCGTGCCTTAGTGGAATTGTCTCGATCTAGCTTCGCTATTATTAACTTTATTACCTTATTATAGAGTTCGTCCATATCCGGTTCCTTTAACTTCTATGTCCTTAATATCCAAAGACCGTCGTTTAATGCATCTAATTTCGGGTACCTCTTTTTAGTCTAGGTAACTAGCTTGGTAGCGACCTCGTTGCTAGTGCTGCCGTACATCTATTAGTATATAATGCGGCTAGTAACGTACTTAAGCGTCGCATTATAGAGGATAGAGAGGTCTATATAGGACGATGTCTCCGAGACGTCGATTTCCAGCTTGCTTATAATTTCGTGTCTAACCTTAGTAGGCAGCCCCTTAAGGAAGAGGCGAAATCGAGCAACGTTGTTGCACTAGTTAAGAGGGATCCGATTCGACACGGCCCGGAAGGTTATAACATACTGCCTTAGATTATCGGTAGTACCTATAACGTCCTAGACCCTCTTTTTCGAGTAGAACTGTTCGAGGAATAGTAGGCCGTACTTGTATACCTGGCTGTCGTAGCTCTTATAGTAGGCGAGGGCATCCTTCCGGAAGTAATCGTAGCTACCTCTAGCGTAGGTGTCCAGACTCTCGAGCTATATACGTACATCCGGGATAGTATAGCGAGCGATAAGGCGGATCCTCTAGTTATCCGGGGTTTGTAAGCCTAAGAAGTACAGTTTAAAGAAGTCGTCTATAGCCTAAAAGAAGGTAGAAGCATCGGAGCCGTCGAAGGAGGGAGATCCATTTTCTCTAGGGAACGGGGCTCGGCTACGAGAGGTAGGGGCCGGAGTCCGAAGAACGGTAGTAAGGGCCTAGATAAGGTCTATAACGTTTAGGTTAGTAGATTAGGAAGGGGGGCTATTGCTATAAGATGCTACGTTAGTAGAGGGTCGTCTATAGTGCTAATTAGTAATGTTATCGTTAGAACTATCGGTCGAGTTAGTCGCGAAGCGGGCGGAGGGAATCGCATTATCGTCGCGGTAGGACGATATATCTAGAGGGGACTAGAGAGGTGTTGCCGCCCCCGAATTACTAGGAGGGCTTAGTAGAGCATTCAATGCTTCGGACGCGCTAGCTATATGCTTACGCTTAGTAGGGATAGCGGACTAGTCGCTAGCGGGTTGTTCCTTAGAGGACGAGGGTTTGTCTTTAGGTGTCGACATAGAGGATTCTTTTAACTAAGAAATCAAAGCACTTCGTTAGAAGTAGGTATGTTAGCGATGTAAGCAAACAGGAGTAGTTGCAGTATCTCTTTTTATACCTCGGAGGGGACGTAGGCTAGTATTTTAGTGTTTCCCAGACTATTAGTCTAGCAAAGAAAGCGAGACTCCAAACAAGGCTAGTAGTATTGCTACGTCGCCTAGAGAGGGCTATCGGTGTCGGATCCGTTCATTACTATTAGATCTACGAACTAACACTGTTTTAAGCTCGACGGCGATACTAGAGTCCCGAAAGGGAAGTTGCGGAAATAAGGTGTAGAGTAGACTAGGTGCTAGTAGCGTATAGGAGTATTAGAACCTTTCCCAGACTAGTAACTCCTAATAGTCTAGCAAACATCGTTAGCCTAGAGAAGGTTCGATAGTACCTCTATATAAGGGAGGCGGTAGTGTTACGGGACGCCGGGCTCCGGGCTTGGCGCCCCCGGGTAGTGTATACCTTTAGCTACAATAGCAGATAGAGAGAGAACTAGCTTTCCTATACACTTGATTCCGGTACACACGTTCCCTTGTCAATTAGTAGCTGAGAAAGCACAATCCGACTTATAGTCGAAAGACCTAACCGAGGACACACGATCCCACGATAGTAATACGCCCTCCGCACCCTAGTCGTAAGCCGCGCTTACGCTTACGCTAAGTCCGCTTACCCTACGACGATAGTAACCTCCTACACGGTCTATAGCACGGAAAGAGAAGGAGGACGAGAACTGCCCTCCCCTAATTGTTAGCGCTTCCGCACCGCGAACACCCTCTCCGAGCGTCTATCGCCGTAGGTTTAGCTAGCCTAAGACCCTCGGTGGAGCCTCCTTCCTTCCCTTTATAGTTGCTAGCCGGGAGAACGCCCGCTAGCTCGTTCGATATAGCTACCCTAGATTAGGAACTGCTATAGGAGACTGCATATCTAGGATACAGCTTCCGCTACTTCGTCGGAGAACCTAACCGCTTAAAGGTAGCCGTAAAAAAGTTCCTACAACTTGTAGCCCTCGCACGGGAAGTTATACGGAGGACGCTAGTACCGAGGACGTACTACCCGGAAGATACCTTATAGCCCGACAACACCGTGTCCCTCGGCTTCCCGAACGACTAGATTATCGACAAGAGTCTCGTTACCTAGGAAGCGAAAGCCTTCCTAGCCGCCCTTAGATAGGCTAACGTTGTAGTGTAGCTAGGCTCCTAGAGTCCGTCGAGTAATACTATAGCTAAAGCGACGCTTCACTAGCCTCCGTAGACCGCCCTTACCGGTATCCTAGGAGCCGACTTCGGTCTACGCCTACGAGCGAGACTAACGACGATCGTGGAACGTAGAGCCCGAGCAGGTCTATCGAGACAGCCGCGCCCTACGATTAGAGCGGTTACTCTACCCTAACTGCCGCGTAAGCCGACGCCGCTCCGCGTACCGTCTACGCATCGCCGAACGTAGAGTAAACCGTTCTAGTAGCTACCCGCCCTAGAGCAGCCGTCTTACTCTTCCGAGGCGTCTACTACCTACGAGTCCCTACTAAGTTCGCTACGACTGCAACACTCTAAACCGGAGGATCTCGTTCCTAATCTCCCTTCCCCCCGTCGACCGAGCCTAGAACCGCTCTTACCGAGAAGCGAGTAGCCGAGGATAGCTAACCCTCCGAGAGAGGCGGAAGAGGTATAGAGACCGGACAACCTATAGTAGGGCCCTTAGCGCTAATAGCCGCCGCCGGCGGTATATGCTCCCCGGGAGCAACTAGCCGCCCCCGTTATAGTAGACTAGTAGCGCTACTAGGACTAGTAGCAGCGTCGTTAGCGCCGTACGCGTAGTAAAGAACTGCCCTAGTAGCAAGCTCCGCCAGCTATTATAGGCAACGGCGTCCTAGGAGCTAAGGAGCTAGCGAACCTAGATATAGCTTAATTAAGAGAGCTAATTACCCGGCTTTACGGCGAATAGCACCGTTAGCTATTACCGCCCTAGCCCGACGATAAAGATTAGTATATCGATCGTCGCATAGCCGAAGAACGCTTGTAGGAGGGAAGAGCACGCCGACTAGCTACTACCGGGTTGGGCCCCCTAGCGATATCGGGAGGCCTTACCGACGAACTACGCTAGTCTAGGCACACCCGTCCGATTAATAGCTACTACCCCTCCTCGCATCGCGATTCCTCGAGTAGTAACTCGTCCCCCGTACCCTCTAATCGAGGACGCAAGTACCGGAAGGCTTATAAGAAGAAGGATAAGCGTCGCCGCTCCCCGAGCTACGACTTATCTAGCTCGGAGTCGGACTCCTTAGCGTTAGAAGACCGCTTCGTTCGCGACAGCCATTCTAGGCGTAGCCGTTCCCGCTACCGTAAGGGCTATCGCTATCGGGAGCGTTCGCCTTCGTACGATGTTAAGTAGAAAATTAGGAACTTCGATCCTAAGGACATCGGATTCTTCGACCCCTACCTTAAGGCGGAGGAAGGAGAGATCGACGACATAATCGAATAGAACGGGAGATGCTACTTCCGCTCTATATAGTTGTTCTTAGACTCGGCTCGCGACTACGTGGAGACTAGTTCGGCTACCCTAGCCCGACGCTACCTTAGCCGCTACCTAAAGGGAGAAGCGATAGTTTAGTTTATATATTACTTAGATAACGACACCCGAGCGTAGGTACGCCGCGGCAAGCGTATCGACTAATAGGCTAAACTACTCTCCGAGAAGTACCGCATATCGGTTACGGAAGCCTAGGAACGCCTAAATAAGGAGAAATACGACAAGGACGATGTCCGCGAGGGTAGACTAGTTTAGTCGTTCGTAATAAACGTGGTGCGCTGGAGTAGAGAGGCCGCGGTGCCGGATCTCCAAGCCTAACTAACCTAGGCATAGCTTCGCCTAGACCTAGTGTTCTAGAACGTAATTAAGAAGCCTAAACGTAAGACGACAATCGATAAGTTTATCCGCGACCTGGATAGTTACTAAGACGCATAGCGTCGATTGTATCCGCCCCGAGATAAGGGTAAGTACGCCTAGAAGGACGACTCCGGCCGAGGGTAGCGAAGTAGCTACCGCGATCGAGACGGCAACCGCCGTTTAGATTACGGAAACCGCAACGTTAACTCGTCTAGGCGATCGTACCGCGATAACAACGTCCGAGCCGACCCCTCTAACACGTAGTAGTACGAAAACGACGGCTAGAAGAAGACTAACTAGGAGAAGGCAACCAAGCTAAAAGAGTTAGATTTAGCGGACCGCCGTGAAGATCGCCGCCGTAACGTTCGCCTAGAAATCGGTAGAGACGAGTGTAGGAATTGCCGCAAGATAGGACACTATACCCGCGAGTATCTAGAGCGCGATCGTGCGCCTAGAAACTACTACGTAGCGGACTCCCGCTCCTCGTTAGAAGAGTCTTACTACCGGCGTACTACCTAGTTGGAGGATAGCGACTCCGAGATAGCCGAAAACCTCTTTAACGATATCGTATACTACGACTCGGGAGAGGACGCGCCGGCGAACAACTACTAGGATATCGCTAACTACTTCGTCGACGTGTCGCTACCGACCCCCTTCGCGTTTATAAACTACGCGGTATAGACTACTAGACTAGTGCCCTCTACGTCGCTCTCGCCTATTACGTATTCGGGTGGAAGCATACGCTGCTAATGCTACACTTGTTATTAAGAGTTCCCTTCCAAGAATAAGCTGTACGAGCATCGCCGTAAATACTATCCACGATCTACGGAACCGGAGGGCGAGGCTAGGGCTACCGAGTCTCTCCGTATGGTTTTATCTACCGCTAACGGCATAGGGAAGGTGGGATTCGCCTTCCGGAGCTACTATTACCTTAGAGTGCCGGTAAGGCTAGGCCTCGACTAGTAGGACTACCTAGTTTACTTGGACACCGGAGCGACGGTCTCCCTAATTAACGCCGAGTGGCTCCGCTTATGCTTGCCGAGCATTAAGGTCCATAAGCTCGCTACCCCCTTCTAAGTTCGTGGAATTAGTAAATCGCTCTACACGGAGTACGTCGACCTTAAGTTTTAGATGCCGGCGGCGATTCGAGGCGAGCGTGTCCTTACCCGTATAAAGTATAAGATGCACCTTACTACCGGGCTGCGTGCCAAGATGCTTATTGCCATAGACATTATTAGCCCCGAAGAGATAAGAATCGATATCCCTCGAAAATTAGTTACGATCGGGGCTTACTAGGGTGCGATGGCCCTAGTTCTAGTTAAACGCCGTAACGATATGAAGTACCGTTCGGCCGTAGCCTCCGAGGATAACCTTACCGTGCCGGCTTATATAGTAGCATACGTCCCGATTACCGTCGCGAACGCTCGCCCCTAGGATAGAGACTTCGAGTTCATCCTAGACTCCCAAATTCCTACCGTGCTCTCCGTATACGTATACGTCGTAGATGCCGACACCGACTTCGTCCTAGTAAGGAACAATACCGCCGAGGTAGTCTCCCTCCTAGGCGGCACGCGCCTAGGGCAACTCTACGAATGTAAGATCGAAGGTTGCTACTAACTCGATCCTAGGGAGCACGGTCTAGCGACGCTACCTACTAGGCTATTTAAGACGGACCTAGCCTTAGAAAAGAAGCTACCTAACGGAGTTACGGTCCACGGACACGCGGAGTTTTAGGCTAAGGTCGAGAAGCTCGTACATCGGCACTAGGAGGTGTGGATCGATAGAGGTAGCACGGTTAACGTCCCCGAGGAGGAGTAGATAAGGATCCCCTTCCGGGCCGACGTAGAGAATGTTAGACTGTCTACGAAGCTATACCCGGCGAGCGCACGTAATAAACCTGTTATTAACAAGGTGCTTAACAAGCTAACGGGACATACTAAACTCTAACGTACAACGCAGCCGACGAGGTGGGCCTCCTCGATCTTCGTTACCTAGAAGGACGTCGTAGTAGAGGGCAAGGTAGTATAGGTAGGACGTCCCGTAGTAGACATCCGGGGTGTTAATGCCCTCGCAGTTAAGGATAGCTACCCCTTACCGCTCCAGTCCGACCTAATCGCCCAGCTCTAAGGATGCACTTACATTACGGTTATCGACGCCGTGTCCTTCTTCTACTAATAGTTGGTCTACAAGGACGACCGCGAGAAGTTTACGATTAACAGCTTCCGCGGATAGGAGCAGCTAAACGTAGTAATAATAGGGTACGCTAGCTCGGTTTAGTACGTTTAGCGCTAGTTAGACCGCATCCTCTTAGACTTTAAGGACTTCTGTCGGGCCTATATAGACGATATCGTTATCTTCTCCCGTTCGGAGAAGGACTACCTAGAGCACCTTAACCGGGTCTTTACTAAGCTTAACTCGGTAAACATTACCCTAAACCCGCACAAGACCTTTATAGGCTACCCGATAGCTACGCTCTTAGGCCAGCGTGTTAGCGGGCTCGGGTACACTACCCAAGAGGAGAAGGTCGCCGCAATCGTTAACCTAAAGTTTCCTACAACCTTAAAGGAACTCGAGTTCTACATCGGCCTTACCGGGTAGTAGAGGGCCTACATCCCGTACTACACGCACGTCGTAGCGCCCTTCGAGGCACGTAAGACCTAGCTCCTTAAGTAGTCGCTATCGAACAAGGGCTACGCGCGCAAAAACTTCTCCGCGAGGACCTAGGTATAGTAGTTAGACGAGGATCTAACTACCTAGCGCAAGGCGTACGAGATAATGAAGTCCCTATATCGCAACGCAACGTTTCTACACTACTACGACCCCGATAGGCGCCTCTACCTCGACCTAGATTCGTTATACCTTGGAGCCGCCTACGTAATCTATATAGTAAAGGGAGATCCTAACCCTACCTTAGTCGTAGGGAAGGCGGTTCGCTTCCCGCACGCTAACGTTTAGGTAATTATGTACCTTAGCAAAGCGCTCTCCGACACGGAGAAGCGTTACCTAGCTACCGAGCTTAAAGTCGCTAGACTCGTATAGGTCCTCCGCAAGACGAGGCACGTTATGTAGGCTAGCTATAAGGAGGTCTACGTTTTTACCGACCACACCGCTACGCTAGGTCTTACGAACTAGCACTTACTCGCGACGATGTCTTCCGCGGATCGCTTAAACCTCTACTTAGTAAGGGCAGCGCAATACATCTCCTAGTACCGGCTTAAGATTCTATACCGTCCAGGGAAACTCCACGCAATTCCGGACGCCCTTAGTAGGCTAGTAGACGACCTTAACCCGCCGGCGGAGCCTACCTAAGATAAACTCGACGTCTATACGTACGAGGATAAGAACGAGCCGCTCGTTTTTTATGTAATCCTAGTAGAGCTCTCCGAGGACTTTAAGAGCCGCCTTAAGGAAGGCTACTAAGACAACGCCGGCTGGAAGAGGCGCTTCCAATAGCTAGAGCGGGCTATCGAGGCAGCCCGCACCTAGGGAAATCAAGACGAGGACGCGGCTAGCGAGGTAGGCGAACCGGAGTCCAGCCTACTTAATCTCCGTTTCTTCCTACGGGAAGGCCTTATCTACATTAAGGACGAGCTCGACGGCCGAGAACGTCTTTGTATCCTACTAGCCCTATATAAGGATGTGTTCGCTATAGCCCACGATTAGCATTACTACGCGGGGTACTACCGATCCTACGCGAACGTCTAGGTAAGCTTCTACATCCGGAGGCTTAGCCGCGAGCTCCGCAGCTACATTTACTAGTGTCCTCTATACAAGACGATATAGACCCTATAAGATAGGCTATCCGGCGAATTGGCTCCGATCTATACGACGCCTATACCCTAGTATACGGCGACCGCGGACTAGGTAAAAGGCTTACTAGTAACGTAGGACGGCTTCGACGGCTTCCTAGCCGAGACTTGTAAGTTCACTAAGGACATCCTCCTTACCCCGGTAAAGTCTACTTAGGACGCTCGTAAACAAGGACGTAACTACCTCCTATCGTACGTTAAGACCGAGCGTAATCTCCCGGCTATCCTTATCGGAGACAGAGACCCTATTTAGCTCTCCGAGTTCTTTAAGGGCATATTCGAGAAGATTAGCACCCAGTTCTTAGCGACTACGGCATACTACCCCCAGACCGACGGACAGTCGGAGCGTACTAACTAGACGGTCGAGATCGCGATCCGGTTCTACCTTACCTACAATCCAGACTCGCAATAGACGGAGGCATTGCCCTATATCTAGGCATAGATAAACAACTCCAGGAACGCCTCTACTAACAAGGTCCCAAAAGTTATAATCCAAGGCTTCCGATCGAACCTCGACGCCCTTAATCCGCTCGCGGAGCTCCTTATACAAGACTACGTTAACCTTCGGTAGGAAGCACGCGACTAGGCTAATAATTCCCTCGCTTAGGCGGCCGTAGCGATAAAGGACCGCTACGACGCCGTATATACCCCCCTAACCTTCCGACCTAGCGATAGGGTAATGCTAAAACTGTATAAGGGATACAAGATCCCAGGTTATACGCACCGCAAGTTCTTACACTAGCGCATAGGGCTACTTAAGGTTAAGCGTCGCATCGGCAACCTTATATACGAGCTGGAACTCCTACCGATAATAAGGATCTACCTAGTCGTCTCGATTGCCTAGCTTACCAAATACCTAGTTAGTATCGATCTATACGGCCGAGAGCTAACTCGCCCCGGTCCGGTGTAAATAGAAGAAGAAGACTCTAACCCGGAGAACCCCCATTACGAGATCGAGCGTCTCCTCGGTAAGCGTACCTACCGAGGAAAGATATAATACCTTATTAAATAGCTAGGCTACCCGGATAACGAGAACTAGTAGTACGACTTGGATAACCTAAGCGATGCTCTAGAGCACGTGGAGGAGTACGACCGTACGCACCTAGAACTACCTATCGTCCTCGGACGTCGTACCCGCCGTAGAATCGCTATGGACGAGACGGAGGACCGCGAGGTTATACGTACGAGGCGGAGATAGCGGCATTAAGCCGACTAACTCGCCGACGCTAGGATCGAGCTTACTAAGGCATTAGTTACCCTTCGACTTACTAAGGCACCAAACGGCCGCTAAGGCCGGACATTTTCTCCGTATTGTTGTTAATCTATAGGCGAAGTTTGCCTATAAGTTACGTTCTACTTCACTACTCCCGCATTAGATATCCGAGTTTGTCCTATCTATATAAACATTACCTCCGACTATAACCTACTAGCCGACTTGCGCACGCGCACCCTTTCCTATAGCATCAATTACCGGACACCGAGAATAGCGTTAAGTAGGCGGAAACAAGCCGGGCTAAAGGCGGCGGAGAGCCGCAAGAAAAACGCGGCGGCGAGGAACGACGAAATGAAGGGCGCGTAGGACAGCCCGGCGAACGTTAAGACTCCCGAGGGCACTAAGAGCAAAGCGAAGGACAACGCCCCCGAGAGCGCTAAAGATAATAGCCTGTTCGTCCCGGAAACTAGGACTACATAGCGAAAGGCGGGTAACCCCCTATAGTCGGATAACGCCGCGTCGCCGGTAATAAACAGCGTACAGCCGGGCGAGCCAATTGCCCTAGGCAGTAGCATCCTTTAGCTAATTGTCCTAGGCAGCAGCTCCCTGCGCTCTAAGAAGACTAACATGTTTAAAGAGGAGGAGAGCCCTACTAAGTTAACGCGGGCAAGCGCTTTAATCCTAGAACCGACCGCCGCGTAGAAGAAAGCTAACGACGACTAGGAGCGCCTAGGACATAAGGTACGCGTAGCTAAAGCCTAGCGCGCTATGCTCCTATGCTAACTACTAAAGGATCCCGAGGACGCGATCTCCTAGGCTGTGGAAGACGTAAGACTCCTACCTATAAAAGCCGGCTTGAAGTCGCACCCCTTAAAGGAAGTAGACATCGTACCTCTACCGGTTCGCGAAGGTTAGGCAGCATTCTTCGAGCTCCTCGTGTAGGACCTACGAGGGGTTTGTATTTTTACAATAGGCCCGGAGGACAAGCTCCTAGCATTCTTCCCCTCTCCTTAGGCAATCCGCGCTATAGAAATGTTCCCCCCTATTCTAGAGCTAATGCTCGGAAACGATTATATCCTTACGTTATGCTACCTCGTGCGAATTAGCTTTACTAAGAAAGCCGTGCGCGCAATTATAATAGAGGGGTACTACTTCCGACTAGTAGTAGTCGAAGGCCTCCTTAATTTACGTAAGTCCTCCTACCCGCAAGTCCCCTTCTCGAAGATAGTTAACCTCCTCGTGTACCTCTCTTTATAAGACGACAACCCCGTCGTTCGCCTCCCGGGATACTAGTAGAAGCACACCTTTACTAGCCTCGAACACAAGGCGTAGCGTGCGGCCTTGTCCTCGCCGACTAAGGAGTAGTACACCTTTACCTAGGCAGCTACCTTCCAGGCGCACCTGCGGTACCGCCCGCACCGTACTATAGCTATCTGGAACCCGAGGGAGAGCCGAACGGTGTTAATTCGCATCTTAGATAACTTTAACCGAGACGAGCGTCTAGACTAGTAGTAGGGTAACGCCCGCTTTAAGGACTCTCTACTCTAGGAGCAGATACCGGGCAAAGGCCTATAATAGATTAAGAAGCTAGCAGCCGAGGACAAGAACACCCCGGCATAGCCTACAACTAACAAGGCGGCCTTAAACCTAGTGCCCGCTAAGAAACCGTCGGCTAACGTAACCTTCGAGCGCACTAGTAAGGACATATAGGGCAACGTGCGCGGAGGCAGTTAGGGTGCCTTATCGCCTAAGAAGAAGCAACCGTAAGACGAGAACGTTAACCCTATAGAGGTTAACGCTACGTTGGGACGTCTCCGTACGGAAGAGAATATTTATCCCGATATACGAAAGGCACGCGCTACTCTCCAAGACCTCTATCGCCGAAGCCCGACGAGCTAGGGCTACACCTCCCTCGTAAATAAGACTACCCGGCTATTACGCGAAGATGGATTTCCTAGCGCGACCCTCCTAGAAGTCGTAGACTAGGAGACAGTTTGGCCGGGTGTTACTATCGACGACGCCGCTACCCCGGGTCCACCGTACGACATGCTCCCCCGTAAGAACGTTAGCACACGCTACCTTGCCGCGTACGACGCGCTAGCGAAAGCCCGGGACGCAGTGTACGATAAGGACGCAATCCGTATAGCCTAGGACGCCCTACGCGTAAGAGGATAGCACGCTACCCCAATACATATTAAAGACCACTCCTTCCCTTAGGTAGGACTTGTTGCCCGCGGCGAAGCTAACGCCGACTTTACTCTTTAAGTTAATAGCGCCTAGGAAGACGATAACAACGATAACCGCGCTATCCACGACTTCCTTACGAAGCTATATAATAACCCCTTAACATTCCTCCGTAACAAGGCTAAGCAGATCCAAGGAATCTTTAAACGCCGCTTCGAGTCGGATACCGCTGTCGACGACATTATCGACCTAACTATAGAGTAGGCGGACTTTATCGTTAGAATCCCGAACGAGGCTCCTCGCCCTACTATACCTTAGTAGGCAGACCAATCCCCTTAGTAGGCAGACTAATCCCCTACATTAAACCCGCAGCAGGTAGACCAATCCCCCACGTTACCTAAGTAGGCGGACCAATCCCTTACTACCTTAACTCCCTAGCGGACTACTCGGTAGGCAGCCTAGGCCTCCGGCACGAAGTTGTGGAAATACGGGGTTAAACAGTCCGAGGATACCTTCTACTTTGCTATCTATAAATCCGTTATAAACGGTAGCGCCCTACCGCTTAACTCCTACCTCGAGGACCTAATAGTCGGCGCTCTAACGAAGCATATAGACGAGGGTTACGTCTCGCTAAACACCCTTCGGGAGGCGTATCCGCACGATTTCAATTCTAAGGGCTACCTAGAGAGGTCGCGCCGACTAATAGGACGCCCTTACGTTGTCGACAACGGTAGAAACGGAGTCCTGGGGTTGTAAGGCGGATGCATCCTTCTTATAGGAGAACATATCGCGAAACTCCTCGACCCGGAAGGTAAAGCCTAGGTTTAGTTCGACCCCCTTCGACTCCCGAGTAGCGACATAGTTACCTTAGGCAGTAACTACGTGGATAAG
Source organism: Zymoseptoria crescenta (assembly GCA_026122155.1). Lineage (NCBI taxonomy): Eukaryota > Fungi > Ascomycota > Dothideomycetes > Mycosphaerellales > Mycosphaerellaceae > Zymoseptoria > Zymoseptoria crescenta. The sequence goes on from JALRMM010000587.1 coordinate 14,420, forward strand.
GGCCAGAAGCAACTAGTAAAGAACAGGATAATCCGGCCCCGCCTCCTACCTTTAACGAAGCTATTCGAAAACTGGGCCCTAGTTACCTAGCTAACTAAAGTGGACTAGGACAGAATGGACGGAGAGATAATAGACGACGTCTAAGCGGCCGCCGAAGACGCTACCCTCGACTAGCGGGATCGCTAAGCCCTATAGCACGCATACGACATATAGCGACTAGTGTAGACTAAGGAGAACATCGCCTAACTTCTTAATGCAAACGGTAGAGCCAACCTACACTAGATGCCCGAGAAGACGCCGCTGCGTAACTACTAGGACCTAGGCTACCGACTCGTCTTTAACGTAGAGATGTTCCGCGCTCGATTCGAAGCACTTACGCCGGAGTAGCGCAACTAGCTAGGCCTTACCCTTCTATCTACCTATCGAAAGATGCCACCCCCGGCAATCCTAGCGCTACTACTACTAACAACGAACACCGTACTATAACCCTCCACTCCCGGCCTCCGACAATTAAGCCCCTCGGTAATAGACAACGACATTACCTTCCAAATAGGTGTGTCTACCTAGGCGCGCCTAATCGCGGCGGCATAAACCCTCTATAATATAACTATAGACGCGATCGACTTAGCGGCCGACCACGGCGACTAGCTAGCGTACGACCTCCGAGACGCCGGCATCCCGGGTCTAAACATTAACGCCTTTACCGGGTCCCTCCTTTCGCGCTACCGCTAACACGAGTTCGTCGCATTTATAGAGGCATCCCGCAAGCGTAAGGGCATTACTCTCCCGGACACCGCGATCGGTAAGGCACTAAAACACGTCGACACGCACCCTACTAGCGCCCTACGCTACCTCGACAACCCTGGCCTAGCCTACACCCCGGACTCCGCCGACCTCTCTACTATAGTACGCCTAACCTAACTAACTACTACTCCCGCGGCGACTACCCCCGCTATAAAGCGCAAGCTCCGTAAATAGGGCGGAACCGACTCGCCGCGTAAGAAGTAGAAGAAGGCCGAGGTAGAGAAGGCCGAGGTGGATTAGAGCTTACTCGGAAAGAAGGATTAGCGACGAGGATAGACTTGTTTTTTGTTTTGTTTCGATTTTTGACATGGTTTTTAGCGCAACACTACGGACAGTATGTCTGTTCTTCGTGTAGGGGGGGGGTAATATTACGGGACGCCGGGCTCCGGGCTTAGCGCCCCCGGGTAGTGCATACCTTTAGCTACAATAGCAGATAGAGAGAGAACTAGCTTTCCCACACACTTGATTCCGGTACACACGTTCCCTTGTTAGGTAGCGTATATATAGAGTAGTAGGTAGTGTTCTCGTATGCGGCAGTAGTGCTAGGTATACTAGCTACTCTCCTTAGATCTCTAGGTACTCGGTAATAGAGCGGCGGGTCCTATTCTCGTATGCGAGGCACGGTAGTGCTCGTAATGCTAGTAGTGCTAACATCGATAACAGTGCTAATGTCGGTAGTAGGACGATTATTACCGCTTTAGCCGCGAGGTAGTCCGAGCGGTGCTCGTACGTCCATTCCCCTAGAGAACACGCTACTAGTTAGATACTCCTTACCCGCCTAGCTACTACGGTATATCAAGACCGCGCCGACATCGTTCTTAGGGTATTCGCTATGCCCGCGTTGTAGAGACTTAGCACCGCTGCACCTGCTTCTTCCGGCTCTACTACTAGTAACGATCTACCGGTTACGTAATCGTTTATCTATTTATGTCTATAGTATCTATCGTATCTATAAGGAGATAGGCGGAAGGCAAAGAGGGTATATCTTTAGAACTTCTTCTTCCGTAGTCTGGGTTCTCTCCTTAGCAACTAGCCGGAAGTCGTCGTTAAGGTAGTAGGTAGTCTAGCTAGTAAGAAGGACCCTCGTCCTTAGCTGCTACGGTGTGTTAAAACCTACTAGTTAGATACTCCTTACCCGCCTAGCTGCTACGGTATGTCAAGACCGCGCCGGCATCCTCGTGCTAATAGTAATAATCTGTTAGTTACGTAACCCTTCGTGTTATAATGCCTATAACGTCCATAACGTCTATTATGTCTATAAGGGGGTAATCGGCCGGTAGGGAGGGTATATCTCCCTATTCGGTCCTCTATAATCTGGATTCTTTCTTCTTTAGCAACTAGCCGGAAGTCGTCGTTAGGGGCTGTCTATAGAGAAGAGAGGGCACGAAGGAGGAGTGCGGCGGGTAGTAGGCGAAGCTATTGTAGTAGGAATTTTAGTCTGGGAGGCTCCTTTTACCCCCGAGACACCCTCTTTTTATAGTAGAAACCTCTCCGCAGTACGTGCCTATTTTAAGAGCGTATAGTAGACGCTAGAGGTGCAGTCCCTAGTACATATAGCGGAGTGGCTAGTCTAGAGGTAGCTGTCGTCGAGGGATAAGAAAATTTTCTCGGCTACTCCTATAGCCGGTAATGTGCGCGTAGCTGTTCGTATATATTAGGTATCGGTATTTGGATTCGAAATTGGATTTGGATTTGGACTTGGATTTGGATTTGGACTTAGAGCTGCATCTACCCTAGCTAAGGGGTAGAGGTATTTAAGGTTATTGTAGTCGTGGGTAGTTATTATAAAGGTATAGCTTCCTACTCGAGGGTGCGACCGGCGCATTTCTCGGATATCGTATATTTCTCGTAGGCTCGTCGCTTGTAGTATACTAGCGCTATCCTATATATCTTACTACACCGCTAAAGCGAGTGTAGGAGTCTTACATCGTCTACTAAAATGTAAGGGGGGAGTATACTTAGACTCCAAACTCCCGTCGGATAGTAGCAGTGTACACCGGAGGTATAGTAAAAGAGGGCTATAGAAGGTAAACATGTAAAAAGAGGACGAGGGAAGGTAGATAGGGGGGGCAACGAGGAGGTAGATTCAAGTGCTATGTGCTATTGTGCCTTCGAAGTGCTAAAAGGGTAGCATAATAGATAATAAAGTCCATTAGCTGCCCAGCGACGAAGTTAGCACTGCTAGATACACGTAACTAGTGCGACTTTCCCTACTACACTAGGTATAGTTACGAAGATAATGTTAAAGATAATTTTTAAAATAAATGTTAATAATAGGTAGATAGGGATTTATAGCATCGAGATGCTCTCTAGCCGCTATATTACCCGCTATAACTAATATTTAAGCTCTTCTACGCGTTCGGCTAGCTACTTAAGGGTTAGTAGCTATAAAAAGGGCGGAGGGATATAACGACGCGATAAGTATAACGCCTCTAGTCTTATCTACTATTTATGCCGTAACGTTAGTAATATGCTATCTAGGACTTCCGGGTATCTCTTATATATTAAGCGGGCGCGCTAGATGTGTATTTAGTAGCTATTATAACGAACAGTGTATATAGGTAGCTATCGAACCTTACGCTTACGTTAAAACTAGACTTCCGGGGAAGTAGGTAGGGATAATAGACATATAGTACTCGAGGTAGGCGTCGAGGTAGCCCTTATAGTAGTAGCGTATGTCGGCGAGTCCGGTAGAGAAGCGAGCGATAAAGTATCTAGAAGAAACGGTATAGGACGTTTAGTG
>JALRMM010000588.1:0-17941 GCA_026122155.1 Zymoseptoria crescenta
CTCTTTATATCTACGAAAATCGCGCTAACGGAGGATCGCGTTTTCGGAAATCGGGAAATGCGGAATTCGACCGGTTGGCCACTCTGGGCCTACCTACAGTGCCCGAGCGTCCATGCGCCTTCTTGGCGCTGTCAGTCGCCGTTCGCGCGATCCTTCGACGCCATATCCTACTCCTCGACGATCGAATCGAGATCACAATGCGGCGTAGTTGGGCTACAAGAACGAAATCTATCACCAACTGCTACTACGTCTACAAGCCCGTCTTGACGTCGACGCCCAAGTCTTGAACCTCGTCCTCAGCCCTCTTGTCGATGATCTTCCCGGTGGTCACTCCAATCTCTCGAATGACGAACCACGCAGGAATCAATGCTACCGCCCACATGCCGAAGTTCAGGTAGACGCATCCAACTTGGCCCATGATTTTGACACTCGTCAGACCGTATGAGACAGCTTGCGAAGCGCTCTCTGTCGCGCGAAGAAGACCAGCATATCGAATTATTTCGGCATCGTCCTGAGCGATGCTGGCCATGATGAAGTACAGATACATGTAATTGATCTGTGATGCGTCAGCGAGTGGATGGACCGTTCGAGATGTCTCGCACTGACCTGAAAGCTCATGACCATCACCAAGAACCAGGTGAAGCCTCGACCAAAGCCACTGTCGATCCAATCGAACGAGGGATGTGTCTTGTGGTATCCGGTCACAAGGATTGTCCCATACACCCACCATGCACCTTGCATAGTCATGATTCCGATGAATGACCATCGAGCTCTTTTCCGCGCCGCAATCTTCTTATTGTCCAGAAAAGCGCCAAGGACATTTCCGCCGGCGACGGCCACGATACCCGAGAGCAGAGAGCCCAAAGCCCGTGCGCGCACAGAGAACCACAGGCCTTGGTATGTGAAGAACACTGCTTCGGCGAAGACAGAATTTGCGATCAACGGGATGACCAGTACGAACTTTCTCCCGATCAAAAGCTTGCCAGTCTCTTTCAGCTCTTGAGCAGAGCTCTCAGTCTTCTCGATCGAGCATGAGACTGTGACTCCGTCTGTGCGCTGCACATCCGGCGGGTTTGTCAAGAGTAGCCCTGCAAATGGTGCCGCCGCCTGGATCGCAATGAAGACCTGGAATACGGAGTAGGACACCGAGCCGGCAGTGTTTCTGTCGACGTTCAATCCGAGGTTCACGGCGCCTGTACGAGATTAAGTAACCGCATTGAATCGGGCTTGGTGATGCTTGTCTTACCTCCCAGAATCTGGCCAAAGATGCGGAACGAAAGCCACAGCCCGAGGAATTTGCCTTGATTGTAAGGCTCGGGATATGACATGGCAACTGCTGCTTCGGCCTGAGATATGTTAGCTCTGTCACCCGTGTGCTGACACCATGAGAGAAGTGACATACCATCCAGAACAAGCCAGCTCCCAGGCCACAACAGGCGGCTCCAAAGAGAACGAACCATTGCGATCCATATCGATTGTTGCAGTACCTGGACTTTTGTCAGTATTTCCTTGCTCTTCGGCTTCCCTTCTGACAGCTTACAGGCCAGCAGCAAATGGACAGTAGCCAGCGGCACCCACGATCAAGGTCCACTTGATCCCAAGATACTTGACAAAGATTCCAGACATGACGCATGTCACGACCATCAAGCAAAAGGTCAAGGCATTGGCAGCGTTGACGAGCCATGGCTCTTGACTGCCTCCGCCGCCCAGGCTGTTCATTGCTCCCCATATGCCAGGCGCACCTGAGACCCATCAGTCATGTATTGGCAGGCTCAAAGAACATACTGACAGAAGTTGCATATGCCCAGAATGATGGCATTGTAAAGAGTGCTTCGATACCACTTGACTTTGAACTTTTGTTGCTGTTCCGACGGAGCAGAGTGGGTTGAGGGCGTTGCAGGCTCTTTTGCGTCGTGCGCCATTGCTGTGGTATGATGCAGTGTCGGGCGACGGAATGTCCGCACTTGGATCGAAGGAAGCTAGCGAGCACTACAATGTTTCGACAAAGGCGATCGACGACGATGAAACCAAGCAAGATTCAAGCTGGGCATGGCAACCTCTTAAAACGCCAGTACACATGTGTCCTGCGCGATGCTTTGGTCGAAGCGAGCCCTCGTAAGCTCTCCCTCGCACGCCATCTTCGCCCAGATTTCGACAGCGGACATGGACCTGCGTCCTTGTTGTCTCCTGACTCCTGATCGTTGGAGATACGGGAATCCGGTTGTCGGTATCAATGGTCGAATTGAAATGCCACATGGCCGCCATGTGATCGTTCACCATGCATCAGAGCCTGACCTTTTGTAAACTGTCTGCATGAACGGCCTGCTTGCAGTTGGAGTTGACTTTTCGGGCCTTCGTTGCCTTCCGCCGAATCGTCTCGTTCTCCTGGCGCGGCGTTCCGCCTATCTCCCGCTCTGGACAACGAGACGACCTTTTCTTGATGTCCAGTTGCTTGCTCTGCTATGAACCATTATCATTGTGTTCCCCTCTTCTCTCCCCATGTACCATGCACTGTATACTCAACGCAGTCTTGCAGCATCGTTGACGTGCTGATCACTGGTATGTCGTGATCGCCTCACCCCACTTTCAAGCAACTCCCCTGCTGCGAAGCTCGTCTTGGAACCATGATGATCGCCCATTGACCACTTTAATGAATTGTTGACCCGGAGAGCAGTCGTCCGATAGAACTAGATAAGGCCAATTCCTGTCCATATCGACGGGATCTCGCGACGTGCGTGTACTTCAGTACTTGGTACTTTGAACACCTGCGGCTTTCTGTATCCATCAACAACCACAACACACATTACTCATACGCGCCTTAGACGATGTCCGCCGACCAGCCTGGCGGCACCTCCAAACGGCAACCATGGATCATGAACGCTTTCGCGATGGCGGCGCCTGGGCATCTCGCTCCTGGTGATTCATCCAATATCCCTATGCGAGCCATTGAGATGTTGACTGTACTTTACAGGCCTCTGGAGACATCCCGAACAAGAGCCTCAGACTCTTGATCATTGGGTGAAGCTGTGCCAGGAGCTGGAAGAAGCAAAGTTCCACGGCGTCTTCTTCGCCGACGTTCTCGGAATATACGATGTCTACGGTGGAAATGGACCAGCCCTTTCATCTGGAGCCCAGATTCCTCACCTCGACGTGGGATATTTGGTTCCCGCTCTGGCATATGCCACGAAGAACATCTCTTTTGGCATCACGGCTTCGACTTCGTACGAACATCCCTACACGGTGGCGCGAAAGTGGTCCACGTTGGATCATCTCACAAATGGACGAGTGGGATGGAACATTGTCACAAGCTACCTGGAGAGCGCCGCCAAGTCCTTTGGCCTTGAGTCGACCGTCGAACACGATGACAGATATGCTGTTGCGGATGAGTTCATGGAAGTGGTGTACAAGCTGCTCGAAGGCAGTTGGGATGACGATGCAGTCGAGGCAAACAAGGCCACCGGTGTCTACAGCAATCCGAGCAAAGTCCATGCGATCAATCATATTGGGTAAGACGTCACGTCACCAAATGGAGCGGCTACATCGATACATACTGATCGCGATAGCAAACATTTCAAATGTAGAGGGCCAAACCTCGTACAGCCAACACCTCAAAGGACCCCATTCCTGCTTCAAGCTGGTGCTTCAAAGGCTGGCAAGGCATTTGCAGCTGCCCACGCGGAGACGATGTTCCTGCCGGGTTTGGTCCCCGAGAAGACAAGAGCTATCGTGGACGATGTCAAAGCCACGCTCAAGCAGATCGGACGTCCGGAAGACAGTGTGAAATTCCTGCCCGGGATCTTCATCGTGGTTGATGAGACGGATGAAAAGGCCCAAGCCAAATTCGAGAATCTGCTCCAGTACGCCGATCTAGAAGGAACCGCTTCCCTCTTTGGTGGATGGACAGGAACGGATCTATCAAAGTTCTCAGATGACGAGGATTTCTACTTCAACGGACCTCCAGCCATCGTCTCCATGATCAACGCGTGGACAGCCACCGTCCCTGGAACCAAAGATCAGAAATGGACGAAAAGACATGTGCTACAACAGCTGGCGATCTCTGGAGCACACCCAAGAGCCATCGGAAGTCCCCAGACGGTGGCTGATATCATGCAGAAATGGGTGGACGAAGCAGGAGTCGACGGGTTCAACATCAGCTACGCTACCACTCCCGGAACGTTCCGGGATGTGATCAAGTATTTGTGGCCAGAGCTGAAGCGGAGAGGTGTCTTGCAGGAAGAGTATGCGGGCAACAGCATGCGAGAGAATTATTTGCAGGATGGAAAGGGTCCGCGAGTTCGCGAGGGTCATCCAGCGCTGAAGTATCGCAATCTGACGGCGTGAGATCTCGGAGCATGATGTAGAGCAGTGTATGCCATGCTCTCACACAAGGACATTGCAAATTATCGATGTTATCAACTCATGTCCCAGCCCCTCAACATTGGCCTTTCTCGTTCGCATCAGCGCCTGCGAGATCCACTGTCGCCATAGATATCATGCTCTCAAAACCCTGCTCGCATAACGCAGCCTTTGGTCTTGTCCCTCTCTTTCACCGTCAGATTTCTGCCCTCACAATCAACGCAAGCGCCAGTGCGACCGAGTTCAGTAAGTAGAAGTGAGTACAATTCATTTTCAACATAGCCGCAGCCAGCGTCCAATCTATTCAGACACGTATGACCGTAAAAGTATCGTATCGCCAATCTCAATCGCTCTGATCGCATCGCCAGTCCCATTCGCTCTGATGATCGCGTTTACCTTCCCACACCAACCTCGCCTCATTCTCAACACACGCACCCTTCTAAACCACCTGCGCCATCTGCTGACCCTGCCCTCCAACCTTAACCACCTCCCTCATCAACACAAACTTCCTCGCCGCCTTCCCACCCCCTCTCATCAACGCCTTAACCTCACTCGGATGCACCCAGCCCATAACCACCATCGCCACCCACATCAACGCCGCATCAAACACATACAGATACCACTCCCTCGACAGGATATACCCGCTCCAACCCTGCGCGTACTCCACCAGTCGCACGATCGACCGGATGAAAATCAGTACGCTGACGATGTAGAGACTGAACATGTGTTTCTGATAGGGCAGGGTGCTGCTTTGAGGAGTTGGCGAGCGGACGATGCGGAGGTGGAAGAGGGCCGACGCGAGCACGAAGAGGCCGAAGATGAGGATCTGCAGGGCGAGGCCGACGAGGATGAGGTTGGAGCCGAGGGTGACGCTGGAGGAGCTGGCGGATAGGAGGCCGCCGCCTGCGTGGGGAGAGTCAGCCATGCCGTTGAGACTCGGTGTAGGGATGGGCGCTGGGATGGACTTACCGCTTGCTTGCACGAGGAAAGAGAGAACATCGCCGGCGACGAAGATTCGAGTCAGCCAGGCGCGGCGAATGAACAGCGCGTGGTCGCCGGCGACGAGGTGGACGATGCGAGCCAGTTCCATGTATATTGAGGCGGCGAAGAGAGCCGGGGCAACCAGGAGGAGGATGCTTTGGATGATGTAAGGGCCGAGAGTGTATGTACCAGGGTCTTGGGCGGCGGAGGCGGCGCGGCCAATGTAGCCGATCGTCTCGACTGGGAGGGCATGTCAGTCGTGTAGTGTTTTGGGAGAACGGTTTGGAGGTAGGATGTACAGATTCCGCCGATGCAGAAGGCGATCATGAACCAGGTGCGAGTGCGGAACATTTGGTAGATGTGGATTGTTGTGATGAGGAAGAAGAGGATCACAAAGATGATGGCTGCGGCCATGGAGGGGGTGTATTTGTAGTATTCGAAATTGGAGAGGCCGCCATCGTCTTGTCGGGGGTGCAACATTGTGGTGGTTTGGTTGTGCTCTGAGCTGAAAGAGGTTGTTGCGATGTCCAAGGTGGTGGATCCGAGTGTTGTACGTTGAGAGGATGATCGGGAGTGGTGGGGGTCCTGCAGTGATGTTGCTGAGAAGGGAGAGCAGAGGAGATAGATGTTGTTGGATATGGAAGGTAGAAGGCGCATTGGAGACGTGCCTGATATATGAGAAATCTTACGAGACTCTACCACACTGACAGAAGGATCAAACCGAGAGATACGACGGCACACGCGATTGTGGAGCACATCTTGCACAGCCGCTGCCGTTTAGTGAAGAGCCGTCCTTTCTGGCCGCGTTGACAGGCGCAGAAGTGAAGCCAAATGACGAGTCGGCGGTCTCAATGCGATGCGAACGAGGAATACGACCATGCCGAGGAGATGGTAGGCTGGTTTCCATATTCTCCTATTTTGCAGATATTTGTGGCACATGAGTGACGCCGAAGCTGAGCGACGACTGCTCGTTAGCTACACGCTGGTGATCAAATATGGTCCTCGACAGATCCGAAGAATACGACGTAGGGATGGAATACGACGATCCTTCAAGCCACAACCGAGATAGACCATCGAGGGTCCCACTTACCGACCTCTGCATCCCCACGACACTCCCTTTGCGTCGTATTTATCGGTTCTGCTTCCCAGCAGGCAACAACATTCGGCGGTGATGGAACAGTCACCATGATTGGGGTGAATATTGTATGCGCAGCACCGAGCTCGACACGATTCTCGCGTGGAAGAATCTCTTCGACCTTCGAACGAATTCCCGTGTGGGACTGGTCATGGCGGAGTCGCAGTGTTGTCGATTGGAGTTTTTGTCGGTCCTCGATCGTGTTCCTTCACAAGCACAGCCGTGGTAAATGGCGCGTCTCTTCTCCGGCCGCTCCATGTGGACCTCAAAGCTGCTCCCAGGTCATTTGAGCTTGTGCGCCATCGGGTCCTGAGGTCGTGAGGCATCTCACACGGTGCAATGCACAGCTAGGTCATGTCAACGACGATGTTGCGTGGTTCCAGGCGGAAAAGATCGAGGCAAGTCTCTGCGTCGACGCTCAAGCAGGAAGGACGAGTGAGACGACAGACCGATGTGGAGTTCCCTGGCTTGGTCGAATTCGCCCGAGATGAAGGCCACTGGCACAATGTCGAGGTGATGGATGCTGCGAATATTCGTGGCCATGGTATACTTTGCTCATGCGCTTCCGAGGGACTCCGCTGCTTCATCAGGGTCAGTAAGCCAGTCCTCAATGATTTCCGACGCTCCCGACCAGGATTCCATGACTGTAATTTCGGCATCGACCGACATTTCCCTCGTGCGCCGATCCGCGAACAGCCTTGTCAGGGATCAACTGCCAGGGCCAGCTGGTATAGAGTTGTACGCTGACAATAATCATCTGACGTCAACGAGGAGCCCCCATGCCTGTTCGGAAATGATCTGACTTGGCTATCCTCGATCGTTGAGAGTTGCGTATCGCTATCATCGAGGCAGTGCATTACAGTACAATCCCTCTTTCTCTTCCTCTCCTGACACAACACATCTTCGACAAACTTCCAGTCGCTGAAACCACCTTTCCACTACCAAAAAAAAAAACAAGAAAACACCAAGATCAAAAGGACAAAATGCTCGCCTCCACGCTCCTCACCGCGTTCTCCTGCGCCAGCCTTGCCACCGCCCACTTCGTTCGTCGCACCAACACCGTCGAAGTCACCACGCTCAGCAAATCCATCAACGCCACCGGCGGCTCCGCCCAGGTCGCCGCCGCCGGCGAACTGAGTCCATTCGGCGGCATCGGCGTCGGCTGCGGAGTCAACTGGAGAGAAAACGTGTCGTTTGGAGGTACGCTTCCCTCCCAATCCCTACACATCCCCTACACATCCAAACATCCAACACCCACACCTCCTCACCCACCCCCTCTCACCCTGTGACTAACCCGCTCGTGTTCCACTCCAGGTGGCCTCCAAGCCGGCTCCTCCTCCTTCGGCCTCGGCGGCGGCTACACCATCCTCCCCCACTCGATGGAGATCGGCATGGGGATCGGCTACACGAAAACCAACGCGAGCGCCAACATTCAATTCTCGAGCACGGAGGACGGGTCGTTCATGTTGGAGTTCCAGTCGACGAGGCCGTTTGGGTGTTTTCCGGGACGGGCGGTGGGAGGGAAGTGGACGGTGACGTGCACGACGTACAATGGGACGGTCAACGCGACGGGTCCGGGGTATTGATGAATGGGTGTTTGGCGGAGGAGGACGGGAGAGAGGGTGAAGGGGAGAGAGGGTTGCTGGAGGATGGGCGGTGGGCCTGTGGAATGGGGTTGGTCGTAGATCAGGTGTACGCGGGGCCGAGGTGGAGTCTCAAGGGACTTGACCGTCACGCGAACGGCGACGTGATGAAGTCGAAGTCGAAGTCGAAGTCGAAGTGTACTGCTCCGTAGACATACAGCTGATAAAAACTGGCAAGAATCCTGCCTTGGCTTCCAAGCGATTCAGCAGGCCTTTCTTCTTACTACTGCGTCTTGAAGCGACACAATATTGAACATCGAAGTTCGGTATTCGAACATGTTGTAGTGGTAGAAATCGGCACATCCTCGCCGCTAGTACGTTGCGGAATGTCATTGGCGGCTTCGACGAATTGCCCTACAGCCAAATTGGCCGTCGTCTGGCGGAGCTTGAGAGCGGTACAGATCTAGGCTGGCAACGACGGTGTTGTGCTGGCCGTTGAAGTAGTACCTGCGCATGATGCAGTGGTGAAACTTTTGTTGTCATCGCTAAGGTCGTCGTCGGCGAGGTCGTTGTCGCCCTGCTCGTTCAAGCCGTCGTGATCCGGATCGTTGCCGAGATCGTATCAGACCGTATGCTCGCGCATGCCCAGTCGCCCAACGATCGGACCCGAGGTCTCCTACATGATTAGAAGTGGTGTATGAAATGGACGTCCACGAATCCGCTTCGCATCTCACTGTCCGAAGACATGCCTGCGAAAGTCTTTCCGGTGGCGTATGCTTCTGGTGATATGATGTGTGGCGGTTGCAAGTAGAGAAGGCATCCGAAGTTGGTGAACAACGGAATTAAAGGAACATTCGAGCTTGCGATGCAAAGTCCCGTTCAATCAGCCGTGAACAACGTCTCAAGAGTCGCTGGTCCATCTGCCATGGAGCTCCTGGGATGCAATAAGATTCCACGCAACAATGTTTCACCTGCCGTTGTCGTGTGATGGACATGGTTGATCTTCTCAATGCTGCTTCAATACGTCCATTTAATCGAGCCGCACAAGTTGAATGAATGTACAATACCAACAGCTAACAACGCTAATCTGTATCAAATCATGCTGTCGTTCAAGGCGGTCCCTGAGGCCTCCGCTCCGGCAGCGCATTCGCACCACCCATCAACGAGCCCGTCTGTTTGTACAGCCACGCTGCCAGCTTGATGGCCGGATCGTCGATGAATGTCGTACCTAGCTCGGCCAGCCAGAGAGTGAACGGGAGCAGAATGACGTGCGGCAAAATCCAAGAGATCTCCAGTCCGTACACGGGACCCCACTTGGTGATCGGGAAAGCGTTGGTCCAGGTGGGACACTGGAGCATTTGCTTTTCATAGACCCATCCCGTGGCTGCGTAGATGCGGTTGCCGAGCGTCCATAAGACTGGGCCGTGGAAGAGGTATAGCATGAAGGAGATGCGGCCGAGGTAGAGGCAGATGTTGGTTTCGAAGAAGCGCTTGAGCCAGGGGAGTCGGCCGGCGGAGAAGACGAGGCAGGTAGCGGCCCAGAAGAGGTAGAACCATTTGAGGTCGAAGACGGCTTGTGGTTTGAGAAAGGAGAGATAGTACCATCCAAAAGATTGTTGAAGGCGGCTGATGTCGCGCGTGTTGGGAGGTACACCGCCAAGGTAGATGGCTGCGATGAAGGCCACCCAGGATAGAGTGACCTTGTGAGGGGACAGCTTGGAGATCCAGGTGGGCAGATTGTTGGAGAGAGCAAGAAGGTCAAGATCGGCCTGGAACATGCCCATGACGAACATGGCCATGTGGGCACCATCGACGATGTACATGAAATAAAACATGAGCCCGACTTCGCACCATAGTCGGGCGTTCTTGGTGCAGCGGGAGAACGCCAGGCAGGCAGTATACACAACGATCGATCCCTTGAATTCGATCGGAATGGACCAGATATGTGGCTGATAGTCCACGGATAGGGTGTTGTTGAAGATGTACGTGAAGTTCTTCATGGTGGCATACCAATTCCACAACTCTTCTCGCAGAGTGGGTTCGGCCTTGAAATCAAGTATCATGCCGGTCGCGTGCGGCAGGATGGCCATGCCCAATGTGACGACGAGGATCGGAAACCACAGCCGCATCCACCGTCTGAAAAGTGCAGACGCCACATTGTCCGTCATCTTGAGCAACTCTCCTGATTGAATCAACGTCAGGGGCTTTGTCGAGAGCACATAGCCGGACAGTACGAAGAAAGTCGCGACTGCCAAATGTCCACCTGCGAATAGTATTCTGACTCCAGGCAGCGCGACAAAGTAGTATCTCCCTTCAAAGCCCCATGCATTCTCCATGATCGCCATGCCCTCTCCCGAATGAGCCCACAGCTCATGATGCAAGATGTAGACCAGAAACGCAGCGAAGCCTCGAAGACCATCCAGATATGCTGTCCGCCGAAGTTTTGTCCCGGCAGCTTTCGTGCTCTTGAGGCCAAAGTTGGGCTTCATACTGCCGAGGACGGCGGACAGCGTTCGTAGCATACTGCCGCTGGAATATGAGGATGAAGGCCTGTCCCGATAATCGTCCTCAGGCTGTGCCAGGAGTCGTAAGCCAGCTCCTCCGTTCATCTCGCCATTTTCCAGTATACCATTCGCTCTGTCCCTCGCGTCGTGCTCTTTCATAATGGGTGACGTGCGCGATATCGCATGCGCGGGGTGTCGTCGACTGGGATCAACAGTGAAAATGGAGAGACTCCGAGCTTGTCAAGCTGCCAGGCGGCTCAAGCCGAGGGCTTCTCAAGGGCTACCTACAACCCGAAGGGTTGATGCTTGGCGGTAGGCGGCTCGGTTTAGGGTTGTGCCGTTGGACTCAATTTTCGCATGCCAACAATTCGACGAAGGATGTTCCCAGATGTCAATCGCAAGACAGACATGATCCTCGCCCTGTCACATTCTCGTATGGGCCTGGCACGCGTTCGCAATGGTGAAACACACGAGGATGACGGCTTACGCAAGGCACGCAAGGTACGCACGACATACGCTTGGCTACGAGAGTACAGTGCAGAATGCAGCGGTCCTCGGTCCGCCGCCCGTGTACGATGGTGGTCAAAAGGCAAGACTCGTTCCTGCAGCTCGCTCGTTTGCATGTACGATCATGATTATTGTCGCGTTCCTTTGAGCCCTGCCCTCTTAGCGCTACGATGAATAGAGCTTCGTAGCCTTCGTTTACGGCGTGCATCCCTGTAAAACTTACCTTACACCCCGCACTCCTCGGCCTGTGATCCTTGTAAATGAAAGCGGAGGCGATTCCTTTTCTCAAAAGATTGTGGACGGATTCCGGGCCATCTCCGTCCCTCCTGAACTAGAATGAATGCTGGTGGGCAACGGTCTAACAGGAGTGCAGATTGCAACAAGGGGTCAGTTGTGACCGATTCCTCGAACGCGATGATCGGACGGAGCAGAAAGTTTTGGTGACATGGAGATATATTGCTTCGTATCTGTGGAGGATGGTTGACAAGTCGGTAAAGGAGGAACATTGGAACCTCGTAGTGGATACCTCGTAGGAGGGAGGATTCGCAGTATTCGGACCGTTGACAACCTTTTCATGTCCTCGTTGTCCGATCCAGAAGGATGTCGATGTGATTTCTCTACCGGTCGTTGGCTACTAACCTTGGGCCTAGCATCTGGTTGAGAATAGCCAAACGCATTGTCGCCGGGTTGCCAAGCTTGCACAATCTTGCAACGCCGAGTCTGGTTGGATGTAGAACAGGAGGTGTCAGAATGGTCGCGTTCTCTACCACCAGAACTTCACGATCCTCCTCTGTCTCCACCGGCAGAAAATCCCGGGCGCCGCTTTGGAGAATGTAGTCGTCGCGAACAAGGATCGATCATGATGACCACAGCAAGGCATCTCCCTCGATGAGTTGACGACAGGTGGAGGGGATTCCTTGAACACGATGCCCTGGGTTGGACGGAGGGGCGACCGCGAGAGTGCTCCGCGCGTCGAATGGCGGACGTGGATTGGCGGATGGCAAGCCTCGGCCGTTGGCTTTAGCTTTAACTTATTTTCATAAGGTCTGCCAGTTTGGCTTTGGCGGCCGGTTGGGATAAGCACACCCAGGGTGATTCACTGATTTCCAGGCGGTCTCTTCTCTTTGGGATGTGTGTGCTGCTTTGATGACTTTGCACGATTTCCGCAATCCACGCTCCTGCCCGCCGCCCCAGTATTATTCCATCATCCACGTCCTCCTCTTGACAACATCCTCGTTCATATCTTTCCCTCCCCTCATTCCCATCACATCTCTTCACGCCCAACGACCGAACGACGAGTCTACGACCTTCGCTTCTTGGCACTGACTGCCCGCGCATGACGCTTCATTCTTCTTCTCATGCGCGCGTGTCGTGCAACATCTCCTTGCGGCAATTCTGATCCCCTGCTCTCCTCTCCCACAGTACACGCATCCTCTAGCATCACCCGCAGGACATCCCTACTCAGCCTCAAACCTCGCCAGCACCGCCGGCACCTCTGCGAATCCTCCCTCTGCGCGACGCGCCCGTCACACTGTCCCCCAAAATTTCAGTCACGCCGCGCGTGCGAAATCGGGGCCACTCCCGCGGCGAAAGTGCAGACATGAAGTTGGGCGGCGGTCCTAACATCAAGGGCCCTCAGGACCTCTTCAACTCGGTCCCATCCATGGGCGTCCCCAAACAACTCCAGCGATTACTGCCAGCATGTATCGCTCTCTTGCTCTTCCTCTACTTCATGACGGGCTCCGGCCCAAGCACAAGTCTGGCCATCTGGTCACGGCCCAAGCCAACACATTTCCCGCGGAAAATCTGGCAAACATGGAAAGTCGATCCCATGATGTTCGAGGAGCGCGATCACAACACGGCTCGCACATGGATAATCAAGAACCCCGACTTTCGCTACGAGGTCCTCACCGACGAGAACGATCTCGCCTACGTGGAGACACATTTCGGACCAGAGGGCTTCAACCGACCAGACATCGTCTACGTCTACCGCGAATTGACGGCTCGCATCATCAAGGCCGATCTGCTGCGCTACATGATCATGTACGTGGAGGGCGGTCTGTACACCGACATTGACGTGGAGGCTCTCAAGCCCGTCAAGCAATTCATTCCCAAGCGATGGGAGGAGGCGGACATTGACATGGTCGTGGGCATTGAGATTGACCAACCCGAGTTCTCCGACCATCCAGTGTTGGGCTCAAAGTGCAAGTCATTCTGCCAGTGGACATTCATGTGCAAGCCACAACTCCCGGTGATGCTCACGCTCATCGAGAACATCATGAAGTGGCTGCATACGGTCGCCAAGCAGCAAAGGTGTAGAATCTCGGAGATCAAGCTGGACTTCGACCAAGTTATCAGCGGTACCGGACCTTCAGCGTTCACCGAGGCCATCCTCAAGGACATCACCAAGCGCACTGGCAAGCCGATGAGCTGGGACCTCTTCCACAGCATGCAGGAATCCATCGTGGTCGGCCGCGTGCTCGTTCTCACCGTCGAGGCCTTCGCCGCCGGACAGGGCCACTCCGACTCGGGCACCCACGATGCCAAACAGGCTCTCGTCAAGCACCACTACCACGCATCCGGCTGGCCCACCACCCACCCGCGTTTCAACCACCCCATCTTCGGCGAAGTCGAAAAGTGCAATTGGGTCGCCGAGTGCGTCAAGAAATGGGACGAGGACACCGCCGCATTCAACGCCCTCCCGCAAGATCAGAAGATCAAGCAGATCGCCATCAAAGAGCAGGAAGCCAAGGAAGAGGAAAGGAAACAACAGGAGGAGCGCAAAAAGGAAGAAGAGGCGGCCGCTCGGGCCGCTCTAAAGGCGGTGGCCGAGGGCGACACCGGAAACAATGACCCTGCGGTCGGTTAGATTGGATAAAAAGCATCATATTGCATTGCATCGCATCGCCCGCGGCGTTTGCACATGCTGGCGGCGACATCCGTCGGAAACGTCACGCTGCGCAGTGGCAGCGTTTTCTATGCGTTCTGGCGTCCTGCTCACGAGCATTCTGGAGACCGGGAAGGGCCTCGAGCTTCCTCCCACGGCGTTATTCTTTTCACCCTTATAATGGCTGTCCGAGTTCCACGACCCGTCGCACGACCAGCCAGCATCACGACCATCGAACAGAACCCTCCTCGACAAGAACATCTTGCTCTCTCGACCGCGTCGGAACCAGAGATGAATTGATGGGAAGATTGGGACGACGAAGCAGATACAACCAAAGAAGCATGTGAAGCAGCATCTTGAAATATCTTTCTTTTTGGCGGAACTAGGGAGGAGTCGATCCGTCAGCTCCGGTCGTCTCCTCTCTTTTTCCCTGGCGCACATTGGAGTACGCCCATATGGGTGAGATGTCCAATTCTTGATAATTCGGTATTCCGGGCGGCGTGCGGGGGGGTTGATTGGGTTGTACATATAGATGCGGTATGGCGCGTGGCTGGAATAGTCGAGTTGCGGCGCGAGATGAGGTGTGGAGTGGATTGGGCCATTGCTGTCGTTTCTCGCTGTATGTAAGCTTGTCCCACGAAAAGACGAGGAAATGGAATATTCATGAAATTGAAATCGAGCAGGGTGCTGGTGACTTGTTATAAGGAGTCTGCTTTGACTTCTGCGCACTGACCTGGTATATAGGCTGATCATAGCATGTAGGATGCCGCGTCTCTCCTGAGATTGGAGAAGCAGCGGGAGGAAATTGCGTTCGGCCGATGCGTGGCGATATAGCTCGACGATTGTATAGGCACCGCCTGGTCCGCCTCATCTAGCGTCGTGGAAGCATACGGTACATCGAAGCATGAGCTAGTACATATGTGTGGTTTGACGAGTCGCCCACCACTGACCGAACCATCTAATCGACCCGCCAGCATTCCAATTAATACATCAACATCCAACATCTCACCGCCATGCGCCTCAGCAATACCGCGATATCTCAATCGCATTCGCACTTGCCAGTTTCGTAGACTTCAACGAATATGTCTTGGCGGTTTCCCTATTCGTTTGTTGCACAGATGATGACCGTGCTGGGATGGACCTTGCTCGACCCGACGTTCTCTCCTTTTCATCCATCCTCTTTGATCTTCATTTTTTATTCCCCCATCAACTCCATGGATCCATACATCGCTTGTTCATCGTTGAGAGACGAGATCCACCCGGCTCTTGATCATTCGCCAGGCGACGACCGCGAAGGCAGGGGCGAGACGGCAACCTAATCAGCCACCCGGCAGAATCGATGACTCCTTGCGTGAGGACAGGACGCATGGACGGTCTGTTTCGACCTCACTCTTGAACTTGGCCACTCTCCTTGGAACGACTTCACGAGGACGCTCTCTACGTCTCATGACTACATGATCATTATCAACCTCAATCACACCTCCCCGCTCACGCCATCGAAGTGCTGTTCACCTGAACAGTCACATTCATGATCTGGCAACCCGTCCCATTATACATCCCCGACAACACCTGCTCCAAAAACCCCAGCGCTCTGGGAGCCCCATTCGTCGACTCCGAGGTGTGGCTACCAACCGTGTTCCGATCATACCTGATCGTCGCTCCGATCCCGCAATACCGCTCAACCAACGCATCCGTGTCGTTCACATAGCTGACATCGTCGCCAATCGCCTTGTACGCGAACAGGGGCATCTGCGGGACGCCGTGGTATCCCATGATGCCGTCGCTTTGGATGACCTTCTTCGAGACGGGGTTGTTGTTGATGTCCACGCTGCTGGAGAAGTAATTGGTGATGTCCTGGTTGGCGAAGGTCGTGATGGCTTCGGTCAGGGTGTAGTTGGTCGCGGCGTAGAAGCCGGTCGCGTTGTATTCGCCTTCGGTGTTGAGGCTTTCGTTGAGGAAGGCTTTCAGTTCGGGCCATTGGCTCGCGAGACCGAGGATTCCAGCTGGGTTGAGGCCGGAGTAGATCTGTGGCGAGGATGGTCAGTATATTCGACGAATGAGAATGACAGGCGATCTTTGAGTCGAACTCACAGTTCCACGAGTCGCCTCCAGTACAGAGGTCACATTCGGCGTCAAACCACCCAATGCCGCACCCGCAAAAGCGAGCTCGCTGGCATACTGCACTTGCAATTCCGCCGCCCACTCGCTGGCCAACGCACCGCCCGAGTATCCCCACATCGCATAGCGAGTTCCATTCGGTGCCAACCCAAACCCCGACGCCAACACAGCACGCACAGAATCCAGCGTGGCATGGCCAGAATTCACACCCGCCGTGAACGAAGCCAGTGGTCCCTCATAATCCGGCACCGACACATACCAGCCTCTGCCCAACGCAGCCGAGATGTCCCCGAGTCCCGCCGAGTACAAAGCGTACGAAGGACTGGCGTTGACGTCCGCCGAGTCGTACGGAATCTGATACGACAACAACTTGTCGCTCGCCCCGTACGTCACGTTCTCCGGCACGAACAGCGTCGTCACCGCCCACGTCGGCTTGTACCTGCTATTCGTCGTGCGGTAGAGGATGTTGTACGCCGCGGACGAGTTGGTCTGCACCATGGTCAAGTTGCCTCCCGCGGGTCGTATGCGCAGGATCGTGCCCGGGGCGGCGAGCTCGTAGTTGGCGGGAGCGGTATACCAGGGGTCTTCACTGGGAGGGATGATGTCCATGCCCATTTCGCTGGGGCGGGCTTTGAGGGCGAGGAGGGCATTTTCGGAGAAGGCGTACGTGCTCGCGATGAGGGTCGCCGCGGAGGCGAGGACGGTGGACTTCATGGTGGACGAGAGGCGGAGGAGACAGTGCGTAGGGAAGATTCGGAGGAGGGACGGACAAAGCGGAGGAGGAATAGGACTTGGACCTAGACCTTTGTACTTGACTTATTACCGACTGACTTTCCAGAACAGGTCGATCCTCCGCGATTCGACTCTGCGGTCGTGTGAATGCCGATGACAGCATCGTCCGCGTGGCTTTACGAGGCCCGGAACTGCAGTGTCTCGAGCGGTTCCACGTTAGGCGGTAGCTTCGTCTGCAAGGTACGGCGCTACCGAGGCCGCGGTCGATGAAGAAGTCGGCTCGGAGGCTCTCGCCTTTGGTTGCACGACTTGGGAAAAGTTTGGTCGCTTGCTTGCTTGCTCTACCGAGCTTTCAAGCGCTGTTGTGCAGCAATGGTGAGCACCGTCTCTACATGCACGACTTCGCGAACATGAACGCGCATGATGTCGCACCGCACAGGTCGCACCACCGCACGAGCAACAACGTTCACCACAGAAGCAAACGCCACGGGGGGGAAGAAAAAGACAACTGCGATGATGTCAAACCTTCCTTCCCGCCCTGCACAGCGACCCCTCAATTCACCCACGACTCGCTAAACGTCCCCGAAAGGGCACGAACTCCGCCGCATCGGTGCGGATGGGACGGCGGGGCTAGGGACAGCCATGAATCTCATCTGCGGACAGCCATGGACGTTACTTGGTGTTATACACAGTATTCGTTACTAACGATAATGGTATTTAGTTGTTTATGTAACTGCACGCACGAACGCCCCTAGCTCTGCCTGCAAAATTAGCTATAGAGGACGTTGCAATATTACTTTTTAAAGCCTTAGTCTCTCGTCTGCAACGAAGTACATAATCCCGTAGTACTTAGTCTCTCGCACTTATATAACGCCGTAATAAAAGTAGTAAATTACACCTAAAAAGCATCCCAAACGCCTTATCTATATCGAAGAAGGAGGACTCTCTCTATAAGCCGGCCGATAGGGATGTTAGCACCTATTAGCATAGGCGAGTTCGAAGTCTAGTAGCCGTAACACTTCGGCACGCCGCGATTTCCACGCTAGCTACGAGCGCTATACTATATTAGCTACGGCTCGTTTTAAACGAGTACGTTTTAAACGTACCGTAGGAAGCCTTCGACACCTAGGCCGATAGG
>JALRMM010000589.1:0-17902 GCA_026122155.1 Zymoseptoria crescenta
CTTTGCAATAGAGAAAGCTCGCTAACAAACAATCGATAGCCTTAGTAAGGTTACCGATATTGTAGGCGAGGCACGCGTAATAGAGGAGACTCTCTAGCATAAGGTCGTAGTCCACGGCATTTCGACTATAAACTTTAATACGCCAACGGGTCTACAAGACATCTAACGAGAGATTAAGACCTTTAATAGAGGTCTTAAACTCGCCGGGACCCTAATTTAGCTAATAAACGAGGAGCGAAGAAAGACTCTTACTAGAGCAATAGTTCTAGTAGGTTTTGCAACCGAAGAGGAGGCAAATAGGGCTATCTAGAACTATCTATATATAGGCGCGGACAGCCTAAGAGTCTAAAAGGCGAAAGATCGTATACTATAAAAAGGGAAGCCTCTAGAACGTTCTATATGTTAGAACACTCTCTACGGATTTTCCACGTTAACCTTAACCGATCTATCGAGGCTATAGAGTCTACTTTAGACGTCGCGGTTAAGCAGAAAGCCGACCTTCTATTAGTCCAAGAACCGTAGACTATAGAGGACCCGATAACAGGCTATAAAGAGACAAGATCTATCGCACACCGGGACTATAACTAGCTATTCCCTACAACTACGGATTCGACGATCCGGCTAAGAACGATGCTATATATTAGCACTAGACTTAACGTTAACATCTCTCCTTTGTTATTAGACGATAGCGACATACTTTCCTTTGTTATTTTAGATAAGAAGGGTAATAAGATCCAGATAGTTAATCTCTACAACGAGAAAGACCTTCGGGATATAGATAACCTATAGAACCTACGGACAATAGAGAGAAGCCTCTACTCTCTACGCGACACTTTCCTTCCGAACACTCTACTAGTAGGAGACTTTAATCTTAGACACCCGTCCTAGGACCTAAGAGGAAAGGATACTACTAGCGCCCGCGAATTCCTAGAGTGGATAGAAGACCAAGGCTTTACTCTACGTAACATAATAGGCGTCGGGACCTTCTATAGGCCGCACCTAGACGCAGAGTCTGTCCTAGACCTTACGTTTACGAAGGGATCCCTATCTACGAAAGAAATCGACTAGAGAACGATTCCGATAGGCTTAGATTATAAGGCTATATCTATAGACCTTATTAGCGCGCACAATCGAGCCCAATAGAAGAAAGTAGTTCTAGACATAGCTTCTACAGATTGGGAACTGTTTATAGAACTCCTAATAAGCAAAGCGACATCTATTAACTATACAAACTCCCTCGACGACATCGTAGACTCTTTTACCTTATATATTACCGGATCGATGCGAGACGCAATCCCGGAGAAAGTAGTACACGCCTACGTAAAACCATAGTAGAATAGAGAGCTACGCACGCTACGCCGTATAATGTCTAGGACATATAGATAGACCTTTACTTACGGACACACGCCGACGCTAGAAGAGAAAGAGGCGTATATAAGAGCGAGAAACGAGTACTTCTAAGCTATTAAAACAGTAAAGAAGAACTACTAGAACGCTTTCCTCGAAAAAGAAGATTCGAAATCTATCTTTAGAGCTATGTCCTATACTAGGAATAGTAGCCGAAGACAGATACCTACGATAAATAACGAAGACTCTTTCGAGGGGAAATGTAAGGCCTTTTTAGAGGCCTTATTTCTACGCCCTCCTACCGAGGAACCTCTACCGAACCGCTAGGAAGCGTATATAGCCGGGGACTAGGGCTAGACTACGCTAACCGAGGAGGAACTCGCTACCGCCTATAGTACGAAGATAGTAAAAGGAAAAACGCCTAGCCTAGACGGTATTACGTAAGCTATTATTAGTAAAGCGTACGGCGCTATTCCTATTACCTTTCTACGTATATATAGTAGGCTACTCGACGAAGGACACTACCCCCGATACTAGAAAGTTGCGATAGGCGCAGTTCTAGTAAAGCCGGGAAATTTAGACTACTCGGTCCCTAAGGCTTACCGAGTTATCTCTCTCCTAAACTACCTCGGCAAAATTAGCGAGAGGATACTTATAAAACGCTTAGGGATTATTATAGAGACAAAACCCCTTCTATACGACTCGTAACTAGAAGGGCGAAAGAAGAAATCGGCTATCGATATAGTACTTCTCTTAACGAACGAGATCGAGGAGAATCGAAGAAAGAAGAAGAAAACTTCGGTTATCTTCCTCGACGTAAGAGGAGTATACGACTACGTTATAAAGAACCGACTATTAAGAATAATAATCTAGTTAAGGCTTCCGTATAGCCTTATATATTAGGTTTAGTCGTTTATAAGCAATAGACGCCTACGAATAGCTTTCGACGGATAGATATAGGAATTCTAGGACGTAGAGATCGGCGTTCCGTAAGGTAGTCCAATGTCCCCTATCCTATTCCTTATCTATACGCGCGACATCTTCTTCTCGCTATAAGGAGTTACTCTAAGTTCCTACGTCGACGATATTAGACTATCTACCTCGTCTACGTCCCTTAAGAAGAACTCTAAGGTACTACAACGTAAGGCTAGACGGCTAATAGACCTAGGAAAGAAGAACTCGATTACTTTCGACCTAGTAAAGATAGACCTTATCTACTTCTCGAAGGGGAAAGGGTCCGACTACCTAGTAACCCTTCTAAACGGCGATATTGTTCGCCTAGCAAAGAAAGTAATAAGGTAGCTCGGGATTTAGCTCGACGCCGGTCTTACCTTTAAGGAACATATCGTAATAAGATCGGCATAAGTATAGGCTACATTCTATCGATTAGAAAGATTAGCAAATACCGAACGCGGTCTATCTTCTATATCGTTAAGAAAGATCTACTTAGCCTACGTTACTATAGTAGTAGACTACGGGGCCCTAGTTTAGTAGCGGTCGAAAAAGAGTATAAAACCTCTAGTATCTCTATAAAGTAAAGCTTATAGAAAGATCCTAGGCGTTTTCCGTACCGCCCCGAACGTCCCGTCCGAAGTAGAATTAAATCTCTTCCCCCCGGATCTACGACTAGAGAGACAGTTAATTTTATACTCTCTACGCGTAGTGTGGTGGGGAAAGTCGCACTAGTCACGTGTATCTAGCAGTGCTACCTTCGTCGCTGGGCAGTTAATGGACTCTATCCTCTATTATGCTACCTTTTGGCACTTCGAAGGCACAACAGCACATAGCACTTGAATCTACCTCCTCGTTGCCCCCCTATCTACCTTCCCTCGTCTTCTTTTTATATGTTTACCTTCTACGGCCCTCTTTTACTATACCTCCGGTGCATACTGCTGCTATCCGACGGGAGTTTGGAGTCTAAGTATACTCCCCCCTCACATTTTGGTAGACGATGTAAGACTCCTATACTCGCTTTAGCGGTGTAGTAAGATATACAGGATAGCAGCAGTGTGCTACAAGCGACGAGCCCACGAGAAATACACGATATCCGAGAAATGCGCCGGTCGCACCCTCGAGCAAATAACTACCTACGACCACAACAACCTTAAATACCTCTACCCCTTGGCTAGGGTAGATGCAGCTCCAAGTCCAAATCTAAATCCAAGTCCAAATCCAAATCCAATTTCGAATCCAAATACCGATACCTAATGTGTACGAACAGCTGCGTGCACATTACCGGCTATAGGAGCAGCCGAGAAAAATTTTCTTATCCCTCGACGACAGCTACCTCTAGACTAGCTACTCCGCTATATGCACTAGGGACTGCACCTCTAGCGTCTACTATACGCTCTTAAAACAGGCACGCACTGCGGAGAGGTTTCTACTACAAAAAGAGGGTATCTCGGGGGTGAAAGGAGCCTCCTAGACCAAAATTCCTACTACAATAGCTTCGCCCACTACCCGCCGCACCCCTCCTTCGTGCCCTCTCTTCTCTACAGACAGCCCCTAACGACGACTTCCGGCTAGTTGCTAAAGAAGAAAGAATCCAGATTATAGAGGACTAATACCTAGGGAGATATACCCTCCCTGCCGGCCGATTACCCCTTATAGATACAATGGACGTTATGGACGTTATAGACATTATAACACGAAGGGTCACGTAACTAATAGATTATTACTATTAGCAGAGAGACAGCAGCGAGGATGCCGGCGCGGTCTTGACACACCGCAGCAGCTAAGCGGGTAAGGAGTATCTAACTAGTGGGTTTTGACACACCGCAGCAGCTAAGAGCGAGGGTCCTTCTTACTAGCCAGACTACCCACTACCTTAACGACAACTTCCGGCTAGTTGCTAAGGAGAGAACCCAGACTACGGAAGAAGAAGTTCTAAAGATATACCCTCTTTGCCGTCCGCCTGTCCCCTATAGGTACTATAGATACTGTAGATATAAACAGACAAACGATTACGTAACCGGTAGATCGTTACTAGTAGTAGAGCCGGAGGAGGTAGGTGCTAAGTCTCCTTAACACGGGGACAGCGAATACCCTAAGAACAATGTCGGCGCGGTCTTAACATACCGTAGTAGCTAGGCGGGTGAGGAGTATCTAACTAGTAGCGTGTTCTCTAGGGGAATAGACGTACGAGCACCGCTCGGACCACCTCGCGGCTAGAGCGGTAATAATCGTCCTATTGCCGACATTAGCACTATTATCGATGTTAGCACTACTAGCATCACGAGCACCACCGTACCTCGCATACGAGAGCAGGACCCGCCGCTCTATTACCGAGTACCTGGAGGTTTAAAGAAAGTGGCTAGTGCACCTAGCACTACTGCCGCATACGAGAGCACCGCCTACTGCTCTAGACATACGCTACCGCCTCCCTTATGCAGAGGCACTATCGAACCTTCTCTAGGCTTATAATGTTTACTAGACTATCAGGAGTTACTAGTCTAGGAAAAGTTCCAATACTCCCATACGCTACTAGTACCTAGTCCACTCCACACCTTATTTCCGCAACTTCCCTTTCGAGACTCCGGTATCGCCGGCGAGCTTAAAACAGTATTAGCTCGCGGATCTAATAGTAATGAGCGGATCCGACACCGATAGCCCCCTCTAGGCGACGTAGCAACACTACCAGCCCTGTTTAGAATCTCGCTTTCTTTGCCAGACCAATAGTCTGGGAAACACTAAAATACTAGCCTGCATCCCCTCCGAAGCACGAAGGAGACACTGCACCTACTCCTGTTTGCTTACATCTCCAACATACCTACTTCTAACGAAGTGCTTTAATTTCTTAGCTAAAAGAATCTACTATGTCGATACCTAAAGACAAACCCTCGTCCTCTAAGGAACAACCCGCTAGCGACCAGCCCGCTATCCCTACTAAGCGCAAGCATATAGCTAGCGCGTCCGAAGCATTAAATGCTCCACTAAGCCGTCCTGGTAATTCGGGGGCGGCAACACCTCTCTAGTCCCCTCTAGGTGCATCGTCCTACCGCGACGACAATGCGAATCCTTCCGCCCGCTTCGCGACTAACTCGACCGATAGTTCCAACGATAACATTACTAATCAGCACTATGGACGCCCGTCTACTAACGCCGTATCTTATAGCAACAGCTCCCCTTCCTAGCCTACTAACCTAAACGTCACAGACCTTATCCAGGCCCTTACTACCGTTCTTCGGACTCCGGCCCCTGCCTCTCGTGGTCGCGCCCCTTTCCCTAGAGAAAATGGATCTCCCTCCTTCGACGGCTCCGATGCTTCTACCTTCTTTCAGGCTATGGACGACTTCTTTAAACTATACTTCTCAGGCTTATAAACCCCGGATAACCAGAGGATCCGCCTTATCGCTCGCTATGCTATCCCGGATGTGCGTACATAGCTCGAGAGTCTAGACACCTACACTGGAGGTAACTACGATCACTTCCGGAAGGATGCCCTCGCCTACTACAAGAGCTACGACAGCCAGGTGTATAAGTACGGCCTACTATTCCTCGAACAGTTCTACTCGAAAAAGAGGGTCTAGGACGTCACAGGTACTACCGATAATCTAAGGCAGTATGTTATAACCTTCCGGGCTGTGTCGAATCGGATCCCTCTTAACTAGTGCAACAACGTTACTCGATTTCGCCTCTTCCTTAAGGGGCTGCCTACTAAGGTTGGACACGAAATTATAAGCAAGCTAGAAATCGACGTCTCGGAGACATCGTCCTATATAGACCTCTCCACCCTCTACAATGCGACGCTTAAGTACGTTACTAGTCGCATTGCATACTAATAGATGTACGGCAGCACTAGCAACGAGGTCGCTACTAAGCTAGTTACCTAGACTGAAAAGAGGTACCCGAAACTAGATGCATTAAACGACGGTCTTTAGACATTAAGGACACAGAAGTTAAAGGAACCGGACATGGACGAGCTCTGTAATAAGGTAATAAAGTTAACGATAGCGAAGCTGGATCGAGACAATTCCACCAAGGCACGACGAGGTGCTGTTAACCCCCCTGGGCAAATCGGACAGTCCCACTTTGCTAGTGTTACTACTAATAACTCGTAAGAGTACTATGCACATATAGCCTCCTTAAACCTAGCACCGCTAGCCTTAGGAGTCCTATATAGCCGCTCTACTACCTATAGTCAATCCTCGGTAGACAAGCTAATATGCTTCTACTACTTCGAGCCGGGACATGCTGTGCAGGAGTGCAAGTATATGCATTTCCTACTATTAGCAGGATAGGCTCATCGCGACTCCGAAAAGAAATAGTATATTAGAAAGGAGGGTAATGTTAATCGAAGAAAGCTATTGTTCCGAAACTACCAAGATTAACCGAAGCTTAGGATGTTAATACCGGCGATCGAAGAGGCATAGAGACGCCCGATTACCTAGCTAGCACACATTAATATCGAACATGCTATAAGACATTGGCCGACCTATGAACTACCTACCAATTTTACTGCCCCTCGGATGCTACTCCCTCCTGTCGACTAGTCGCTAGCCCCTAGCCTATGTCCTACACTACCGGCTACTCTATCTCGTCCGCCGCGAGCGGTAGGGCAGCCCTTATTACTAGCTACTAGGGCGAACAGCATACCGCTAGGATCGAAGGACTCTACCTAGATAGGGGCTCGATTCTATAGCGTTGTTGTAGGAAGTATCCCGGAGGACCTAGTGTATATTAACGAAGACGACCCCTATGCTGCCAACTTTAATGTAGTAATAAGACCTCTCCCTGCCTCAAAAGGGAAGGATCTAGTACCGAAACTAAAGGGGGAAGACAAAAACCGAGTAACGAAACCGAAGAAGTTAGTCCGGATAGACATTAATGCTAGCAAGATTCTAGACTCCGAGGAGTACCTCAAGCTAGTCGATAGTACTACGGAAGGAACCCCCGATACTTAGGAGACCCTCGCTAGGGATTAGCCCTTCGACATAGGAGACACTCTACCCTCGGCATAGTAACTAAGATTTAATCCTACTAGAGAGACCGAAGGGGAAATAGACATAGATAACGAGAATCCAGTTATCGGCCTAGTTAACCTACTAATAAGGAAAAGGAAGCGAGTAAAGGCATCCGGAAACTAGAGGAAGGACTTGTATCTACGAGATCGTATAGACATAAATAAAGTAGCTATAGATCGAGTTATAGCCCAACCTTTAGGGATACTTATTAGTAAGCTTCTAGCTGTTGCCCCTTACCTTTCGAAAGAATTCTTTGGACGAGTAGCCCGCAACAAGGAAGAGTTTGCTAAGCTCGCGAAGGAAGCAGGACTATCGGTTAACATTAAGGAAAGTGACTACCCTATATTCGCCGACTATCCACCGAGTGCTCTCGGACTGTAGATTAACTACGAGACTGGCTACCAGGAGCACAGGCTGCTATCGGGGTTCAGAGCCCGGAATGGATTTATCGAAGAGGACGAAGTCGATAATAAAGATAAGACTAACCTCGGCCTAATAGTAAAAGAACCATGCATTATTATCCCTCTAGGACGCACGAGGGACCTCTACGAAATTCCCAGGGAGGCCAAGTTCCTTTTCGATAATCACGACTATATTATTGTTCCCTCACCTGTTGTCGAATGCGTAGTTAGGCCTAGGAACTTCCGGGAAAGGAAGGCGACGATTAACGAAGGATCCGAGGGCAACATTATGTGCTAGGAGGTAGTCAAAAGAGCGGGCCTTAGCATCCGCACCTGTAAGTCTATTACTATGAACACGGTTAGTGGATAGGCTAATTTCCTTAGGATTGCGGAGAAAGTTCCTATCGAGGTAATAGGTGTCCTAACCCACTTATCCTTCCTCGTTGCAAGACAGGCCCCTTTCCTACTTAGACGCCCCTAGGTAAGGTAGGTCCGCCTTGTCTCGAAAAACTATAACGACGGATCCCTAGAGTGCACTATTACCCAGCTCGACGGGACAACGACTACATAGATAGCAGTCGAGAGTACGGGTCCGAGATATGGGACGACCGCATCCTTCTATACACCAAAGTCGGGAAAAGCCTAAGCTACCGACACGAGTCCGGGAACTCGGTAGCTGCATTTAACTACCCGGAGGATTATCTCTAAGCATTAGGTACCCGATTGCCAGTCCAGATTAAGTCGCAGAGGCTAGAATCTTTTCCAGACTAGTAGTCTAGGAAAAGGGAAGCAGTAGTAGCGCCGGTGTAGCCCTCGGATGCTCCGAAGCCTTTACTAGACTAGCGGTCTAGGAAACACCCGATTAGCTTTTGGGACGAAGTTAGGGCCTAGGACGAGTACAAGGTAGTTACCTTAGAAGAATATACACTCAACCCTAAGCGGACGTGTTAGGAAACCAAATCCCAAGCCCGCATTGCGTCCCAGCTTCTGGAATAGTCTGACATACTCGCTATAGATCGGGACATTCGAGCTCGGCAAGCAGACGCAGTAGTAGGCAACACCTTCACCCTATACAAGCGAAAAGCCGACAAAGTCAAGCCTGTAGAGGCTAGCATCTATAAGATAGGTAGAAAGGGTCCCGGAGGGATCTTTAACTAGAAAGAGAAGTACCTTGCGAGAGAGGCCCTACTGCTAAGGAGTAGCTACCCCTGGGATTACAAGTACCTTATTCAGAAGTTCTTAACAATCGAGCGAGGATCGAGGCTTACGGAGGACCGAATAGGGAGCTTTAAGACAATAGTAAAGCTAAGTCCCGAGGAGTTGGAGCTTTTTCATGCCTATCTATTTAGGCGAGAGGAGGCACTAGTATAGGACTTTTCATATGTTGGTCGACTTAACCCGGACGTCTCTCCGCTAGTCGAGATTCGAACAATACCCTATAAGGCCTAGCAGTGCAAGAACTTCTATATACCTGCTGCATTAGAGAAGGTTGTTATTAGGATAGTTAAGGAAAGAGCCTTAAATAAGGTAATCGAGCCCTCCTATGCTGCATACCGCAACCCCTAGTTTGTGGTATAGAAGAAGCCCGACAACCCTAAGCCCGTACGTGCACTGCGGACTCTGCCGCACCTAGGAGGGGAAGGGAGTACTAACTAGCCTAATACACCGGAGGTACCTAAGGAAAAGAAATATCGGCTGATCAATGCCGCGATCGAGGTGAACCGGGTTACTATAAAAGATACGAACATGCCGCCGGATGTAGACTCCTTTTCAGCCGACTTTGCTAGTTGCACTGCAGCCTCCCTTATTAACCTCTTCTCTGGATATAACCAAATACCCCTAGCCGAGCACTGTCGCGACCTAACCTCCTTCTTTACACCGCTTAGGCTCTTTCGGCAGACCGGCATCCCTATAGGAGGCACAAACTCAGTAGCTTAGTTCCAGAGGATTATAACTACTGTTCTCCAAGACCACATAAATAACCGAGCTCGCCCCTTTCTAGATAACATTAGAGTTAAAGGGACCAAGTCTATATACAACGATAAGGAAGTGGAACTAGGTATCCGGCAATAGATTGCCGAGCATATTACGAATCTCGACTAGGTTCTTACGGATATCGAGAGAGCTAGGCTTACTATCTTAGCATACAAGTCAAGATAGTTCGCTACCGGAGTCCTAATTGTCGGATACGTCTACGATATTAACAGTAGGCACCCCTTAGAGGCAAGGGTAATTAAGATTGTCGAGTGGCCTACGCCGGAGAACCCAAGGGAGGTCCGGGTTTTCCTCGGAGTAGTAGTATACTTCCGAATCTGGATACCTCGATATGCTTAGGTCTCAGCACCCCTATACCTCCTTACACGTCCGGATGTGTTCTAGAGCTGGACCGAAGAGCAAGACCTCGTAATAAGTACTCTCAAGAAGGCACTAGTAACCGCTCCTACCCTAAAGACGATTAACTACGAGAATGGAGGACAGATTATCCTAGCTGTCGATGCATCGGGGGATGGATTTGGGGCTGTACTAATGCAACGAGACGCCGACAACCCTAAGAAAAGACACCCTATGCGATACGAAAGTGGAATCTAGAAGCCCAGGGAGCAGACCTACGATACTAGAAAGCTAGAGTGCCTCGGAGTCCTTAAGGCACTAAAGAAACTCAAATCCTACCTATACGGTGTACACTTCCTCCTAGAGGTCGATGCGAATACACTAGTGCACTAGCTGAACAGGGCACCGACCGACCTTCCTAATGCAGTTATAACCAGATAGGTTGCATAGATTCGCCTCTTTGATTTCGAAGTAAAGCACGTCTCTAGAAAAACCCATAGTGCTGCTAATGCACTTTTACGCCGACTAAGGACCGCATCCGACAATATAGATAACCTATATAATAAAGATTATAAGGACATAATCGATGCAGCTCTTTATGCTACCTACGCTAGCAGGGTAGAGGCTAATAAGGCGACACCGGAACTAGTCGAGGAGCTGGTTAAAGAGAACGTCGATAGCACCTACTCTGACTTTCATAGGGACGTTGCATACTACTTACTTACCCTCCGACGGCCGAGTAGTGTAAACAAGAATGCCTAGCATGCGTTTAAGAAGCGTGCAGCTCGCTACCTCGTCCGGGAACGCTGCCTTTAGTATTAGAAGAGGATTAGCAAACCCCTCTGTCGAGTAATTAACAAGGAAAGTAAGTAGAAGGACATTATCCGCAGGCTACACCGAGATCCTACGTCCGGACACCGGGGACGGGAGGGTACCTACTAGAAGATAGCATGCCGGTACTTCTAGTAAGGGATGTACGACTAAGTGCGATCGTTCGTTAGCAAGTGCCTAGAGTGCCTATATAGAACAGTAGGACCGGCGAGTGTCTCGGAGCTACACCCGCGCTATAACAGCTACGTCGGAGAATCCTAGCATATAGATATCGTATATGTCGACAGCTTAGGAAGTATCCTTATAGCTCGAGAGGGACTTACCGGCTGGCCGGAAGGGAAGGTTATTAACAAGGGGGCTGGGCAAGAAGTCTCCTCTAAACAGTGTGCGAAGTTCCTTTTCGAGGATGTCTTTTCACGGACTAGAGCATATCGACGCATCTTCTTTAATAGAGGACCCGAGAACATAGGAGAAGTGCCGGAGTTACTAGCCTAGATGGATACTAACCTTAGTAGAGTTTCTGTATATTATCCGGAGGGCAATAGGATCGTTAAAAGGGGTTACCCTAATATACTCGACGTACTTTCGAAATGCATATAGGGGAAGCTTACCGGTTAGAGGAAGTTCTTCTATGCAGCTCTCTAGGCAGATCGAACTACTGTCCGGAGATCCACCGGCTGCACTCTAGCGAGCCTCTTCTACGCCTTTAATATAGTCCTGCCTATCGAGCTTAGGTACGAGTCCTGGAAGGTTATTAACTAGAAGATAGTTCGAACAACGGAGGAGCTACTCGCCGCACGGGTCAGACAGATACTATGCTCAAAAGAGGAGCTTAATAAGGCGACCGCACACTAGTAGAGGATAAGAGAGGTGCAGAAGGGCTACTTTAACGACACGTACAATGTTAACCACTCTCCGCTTAAGAAGGGACAGATAGTGCTGCTAAAGAGGGGTGAGCGCAAATCTACGCATAAGAAACTCTCCTTTAGATGGAAGGGCCCCTTTCGTATCTTCCACTCCAACTACTACACCGGAACGTATCGCATCTCGGAGCTGGACGGATTAGTGCTATAGGGTACCTAGTTACGGGACATGCTGCGAAAGGTTCCT
The DNA here is from genome assembly GCA_026122155.1 of Zymoseptoria crescenta. Classification (NCBI taxonomy): domain Eukaryota; kingdom Fungi; phylum Ascomycota; class Dothideomycetes; order Mycosphaerellales; family Mycosphaerellaceae; genus Zymoseptoria; species Zymoseptoria crescenta. Next base: position 11,984 of record JALRMM010000589.1, read on the forward strand.
AAGGAGTATCTGGATAAGACAAAAGACGATGCTTATAAGAGGGATGATCAGCCCCAGTAGCTAACTAGTATCGAGGAGACTAGATATAGCCCGACCCCTACCTAGGATAAGGCCCCTAAAGCCCTCCCCTTTTAGCGAGAAGGCGCACCAGAGCCCCTAAGCATTACTAAGCGAGTTCGAGAAGCGTCTATATCCCCTAAGGAGCAACTACAGTACTTGCGACTGTAGGCTGCTAGCCCTAGGTATTTGCTAGACCAGCTGGACGTTTGGTCTAGTAAATATTCCCGACCACTAACGATCGATACCAAACCCCCGACTGTTTCTAATAGGCAACAGCATTATCCGACAATAGCACCTGCACCTTTTTTTTAGGTTAGCAGGGGAAGGAGTTAAAGAAAATTCACGAGCAAAGAAAATTCACGAGCAAATATTACCCTTCTAACAATCGAGGGCAATTACGCCGGATTATATGCCGCCTCCAACATTTACAAACACCTACTACAATTACTTGCAAAACACTACAATTAGCTGCTCCTTAGACAATTAGAAGCGCCCTTAACAATCACCGAAAAATTCACGCGCGTTACCGGCTGGGCCCGTCCCCACCGCTATAAATACCTCCATTCCGCACTTAGCTCGACAACCTCTACCTCCTCAACACCTACTACATCTTCTCTCTTCCCTTTCCCCTTTCTTCTACTATTAATTACTATACAACCTATACGCACACTCCTATACCTTACTTAATTACCCCCGACCGAGCGCATCGGCGTAGTAACTCCTATTACTAGAAGCGCAACGAGCGCGCAACAACACCCATTACTAGAAGCGCAACGAGCGCGCAACAACACTCATTACTAGAAGCGCAACGAGCGCACCCATCTACTTAGCAATAAGAACGTTACCTCGCCGGTGCAGTCTACGTACGAAATGGCGGACCAAATTCGGAAGATCGAGAGTAGCCTCCAAGTATCCACTGCGTTTACGGGTGAGGTGTAGCGCGTACTTCGGGCTGCATATAGCACTAGCGACTCGGATAAGCTATCCAGGCTCGTAAAGAAGCTACCGGAGAAGGATCGATAGTAGATCCTTTTAAGTATTGTTCGGGCATTCGAGTAGGGAATAGAAGGGGTTTAGGAGTTTATTTCGAAGATCTGGGATCTCTGTCTCGAGTGTAAGACTCCACTACTTCTCGCGGACGGATAGGAAGTTAAGGGGGAGGACAACATAGGTACCGCTTTCCCGAACCTAAGGAGGGCAGCTACCGTTGGAAAAGAATCTCGTAACAGGAAGAAGTCGGTATAGGATAGCTGTTAGAAGGTCTAGGGCGACGCTATTATAAACAAGAACCCTAAGCTTAAGAAACACATCCGGCTATCCGAGAACATAGCTAAGCAGGTCTAGCGCGTAGCGAATGCGTATCCCTTATAGATAGGTGGCAATAATAGAGACTCTATAGCGCATCTACTATCGTACGAGCTACTCTATCGACACCTTCGAGGCACCTCGCGGGGAGTAAGCCTAGTAAAGGGGGAGTATGTTACGAGGGACTTTATGCTTGTAGCCGACAGGAAGCCAGATCGTCTATCATAGGAACAGTACGATAAGTTTAAGAGCAAGTTCGGCCTACACTTCGACAGCCGCGGCTGGGTTTTCGATAAGGTAGCCCAACCTACTACTATAGCTTCCGGCTCCGGTTCCGTCTCTAGGGCTACTCCGTAGAAGCAGATCGACGCACCTCCCGCTATAAGCACCCGCTCTCGTACTACTAGCTCGAAACAAGGACCTCCGTCCCCTATTACCCTACCCGACCGCACTACTCCTTTCTCCAACACCCTATTAGGATTAGGACAGCTAGTCTCCGGACTAAAGACCCCTACTAGGGACCGACGAAACTTATAGCCAACTACCCCCGGTAGTGCTAAACTGGAAGATAGTATCTGGGGAGCTACTTCGCCTACCCGAAAGACCGGTCGAGCACGCTCACTTTCGATTGCTATTAGCGAGTCTCAACTCGCTACTAGTGTTATTCTAAAGAAGGATGCTCTACGAAAGGACAAGTGCAACTGCGAGCTAGCTAGTCCATAGGTGATTTCTCTGATTAATAGGCTTCGGAACCTAGTAGGTAAGGAGAGGCTCGCGAACGCTAACTTATTCTTTAAGTGCCTTTAAACACTATATCCGGATCTATTACTGCCTTAGAAGGATTAGGCATATCTCTGCATAGATTATGCTAGGGACCTCCTTCGATACTTGGGGTTCAAAGTTAAGAAGGGGTCTCGGACTAACAAGAACCTGTTCCTGCATAGACTCCTTTAGCTTAACGGCGACACGAAAAAGCTAAGCGACCACAAGACGGGTGCTAATACCTACTCCTACTGGTTTAAGCACGCGCGTCCTGTTCGTCCCTTGGACTTCCTTAGTCTATACCGCTTCGAGAATACGGCTTAGAAACTAGTCCTTAGTAGCATCTACCACAACCTTATTAACAAGGAGAAGAATATCCGCTTTAGGGATATCGCGAAGGAGGCGCTCGGTATAACTAATGCCTACTACGCCGCCTTTAAGAAGGATAGTACCCTTAACTTCCCCCTATTCGACTAGCTGGCAAACGACACGAAAATTATAATCGACAAGAAGCCCTTTTTCCTAAAGGATATTATTAAGGAGGAGATAGACATGTACCTCTGGCACTAGCGGAGGATTGATAGCCAGGACAACTATAGCTAGCTCCGGACTATGTTCTACTCTCAAGTTTAGTAGCTTATTCGACAGGACATTAGGTACTAGTTGCTGTACGTTATTATGCGGCCAGACCACGAGCATAGGCTTATCTCATATCCGTACTACGCTAAGTACACCGGGATTAGAGACAACACTATGTTTAAGCACATCGATCTAAACATTACTCGGATAATTAAGGAGCTACGTAGGATCTTCTAAGTTTAGGGGACTGTCTCTCTTACCGACGAGGGGAAGGACGACTACACGGTGCTTGTTAAGGGCATGCAGAAGACGAAGGTTTTTAATGCATGGCACAAGTGGATGCGCGATTACGATTGCACCGAGGGTGCTATATAGAAGATCGACTATATAGTCCTCCCTTAGAGCTTCCTAGATAAGCATAGACTTAAGTAGGAACACGTGCCCTACAAGGCTAGTAATGTCCGTATTACCACACCTTATCTTCCTTATAGAGTAGATTACGTAGCGAAGACCGAGCGCCGCACTATCCTTCCCTAGTTTATTGCCTGCCGGGAGGACGGTTCGCTCGAGTGCGTAGAGGCTAGTAATTGGGAGATGCTTAGCAGGTTACACAGGGATATAACTGCTCTAGAGCGTACCCCTTCTGGACTTCGAAACAAATACGGAGCTATCCCCTACGCCTTCCTAGCCTTAGTTCGACTTACTACTAGCAACCCCATTTCGAGCGCGCTAGTTAGTAGTGCTAAGTGGGACAATCCTAGCGTCCTCTCCGAGCTAAGGCGACTTACTTAGTTCGAGAGCGCAGCGAAGCTAAAGGAGTACCTCTAGATAGAGCGTAAGCGTGCCCTCCACTAGTTCGCTAGCAACTACTAGCGGATGCGGGCTATTAACAGGACCACTTTCGGTAACAAGTCCTTCTACCGGGCAAAGGAGGCTGATCTAAAGAATTTCTGGTCGAAGCGCCCTCGTGCGGACGAGCTACTAGTTAAGGATCCGGAGGATGTTAAGCATAAACACGTTACTTAGCAGGAGTTTATCGACTCGCTCCCTTAGGAGGTTCCCTTTACTAGCAAGCATAGGACTGTAGGACGAGTGCGTTTCTAGGAGGCTAGTACTTAGGGATAGTAGCCGAGTCGATTTGCTAGACTATTTCCATATTTTAGTCTGGGAAAAGAAATAATACCGACGACGACTTAGGAGCGAATTTCAAGGGAGTTCTTTGGTTTTGATAGGGTTTTCTTTTGTTCTTTTCTTTTTGTTAGATGCATGCGACATGCGGGGCGGGTGCAAAACCCTAGGATGGGATCGGTCTACATTAGCACTACACGACAAGGACGATGCTAGTGCTAGTTCTGGAGGGTTTTTACGCATAAGGGCGTGCACACAGGACATGTTAAGTTTGTTTCTTTTTGCTTTGAGCAGCACGTAGCGGCGCTTCAGGTCGCTAGTCTGTCTCTTATTTGGTGTCTGGGTTAGACACTAGCTGGGGGAAGCTTGTGGTAGGGAAAGTCGCACTAGTTACGTGTATCTAGTAGTGCTACCTTCGTCGCTAGGCAGTTAATAGACTCTATCCTCTATTATGCTACCTTTTGGCACTTCGAAGGCACAACAGCACACAGCACTTGAATCTACCTCCTCGTTGCCCCCCTATCTACCTTCCCTCGTCTTCTTTTCACATGTTCACCTTCTACGGCCCTCTTTTGCCACACCTCCGGTGCACACTGCTGCTATCCGACGGGAGTTTGGAGTCTGAGTATACTCCCCCCTCACAGTAGCTAAGCTACCCGAAAACCAACCCGTACGACTCGCTATCTAAAGCGCACCTTCGGATACGCGAGAAGTCTAATACGAGGACTCGAGAGAGATACTTCCGCAAAAACGATAGAGAACATAGGTATAACTACTCTATTATTAACTCCGACAATATAAGCATTTCGTAGAACACGAGAGGGCAAACTACGTAAAAGACGATCTCTTTAGCGTCTAGAAAACCCGATACGAAATAGTAAGACAATAGGAGATTAATAAGGTACCTAGGAATATAAATAGCTACCTTAGTCGATTCCTATAGAGCTCGCTAGGAAAACATAGAATAGGAGGAAGACGCGCTTTAACTAGTGCCTTCTATACTATCCCATTAGGATACGGATACCTAAAGTCCTATCTCTATCGCTAGACCTTATAACGGCTAGGTTTTAACCGCTAGGTTTTCGGCTAGGTTAGGTAAATTCCGAGAATCCTAATTTTTAGGTTTTTGCGGTTTAGGATGAACCTAAAAAAATTTAGGATTGGTTTTAAGCTGGTTAACCTAGAATACTATACGGTTAACCGGAAAAATAAACCTAAGAAATATCGTGATCTTACTTTTGGAAAAAAATAAATTGCCAATTTTATAGGTTTTAAGACGCCTAGTATCCGTATAGACTATATACACTACTGTCCTAAAGCTTGTTAGAAGGCTGTAGTACGGGATCCGGAAAAAAACAATAGAATAATATAAATTCGTCGTTGTAGACTAGTAGTTTTAGAGGGTTCTACCTTCTATTAACAAATATGTTATAGTCCTTTAGACAAACTGCCGACTACTTCCGCCGACTATAGGCGAGCCTTAGATCCCGACTAGCTACATTATAATAAGAGGCGAGATGAATAACGTTATAATAACTTATCTCGATCGAATTCGGGGTCCGAAGCTAGATAAGCTTCTTTACTAATCCATTACTTTCGATACTATATTAACTAAACAACATCGAGTCCGATTAACACCATTTTTGAAGCGTATTAGGGCCTATACTTACCTCTCGGCAATATTGTATATAGAGGTAGCACACCGCGCATCGCTATTACTAGAATTACACCGCGACCGCGAGGATCGTACGTAATAGTAGTAGTTCTCGGCCGATTACCGTTTTTTCGACCCTCCTACTATATCCGCCGACTACGCCTACCGGCTATACCTTAAGTACCACATTCACGGCGCGACCGCGACCTTATCTACCGATTTCCTCCTAGAAGCCGAGCACTAATCGGGAGACACCTAGAGACTACGAGTTATAGCTACGCCGACTACTCCCGCCGGTTATAAGAGCGATATATAAGGAGAAAAGCGTCTATACTCCGGGTTAGCGAAGGAAGTAAAGGAAATAATCGGCATAGCTAGCGAATTAAGCATAGGAACTGTTAGCTAGGGCGAGCTATCCTTCGGAGCTACTA
>JALRMM010000590.1:0-17882 GCA_026122155.1 Zymoseptoria crescenta
CGATTCGTGCTAAAAAAAGTCCTCTAGGAGTCCTCGAGCAATAATAGTATCCCGTTATACGTCCCTAAAATCGGTGGGCGCTATCTTCTCGAGGTAGGGTAAAGCTTCTTGCCGCGCCTAGTATATATTAGCGAAAATGAATAGTATAGTCGGCGTATATAGTCGGTACTTTAGATATTAGCCCTAGCGTAGGTAGTCGGTAATATAGCTAGTAGGGCTAGGTCGGGCGATATATACCTTATAGTCTCTCTACCTATCGATCTTAGTCTATATATACGAGCCCGCTATACTTCGCTTATATACCGTCGAGTCGATATAAGTTCCGAGTAAGGCTATACTATCGCCGAGGCCGGGGTATTTAATCCTAGTATAATACCTCTTATATACTGCCCTAGGTTCCGCTATCTTTATATCTAGCCTATTGTCGAAGAACTTCTAGTTAACCGCGCGCCTTCCTCGTAGTCTATAGTATATAGGATTCGACTTCTTTTAACCTAGCTTTCCCCTATAACGAATCCTTTTCCACTAATAGTTTTCTATATATTCCTCGAATATAGTACTATACTTCGACTCCTAGATATAGTAGTCTCTATATATAGTATACGGCGCTATAGGTATAGGTTCTAGTAGTAGCGACGAAAAGAAGGATGTTACTTAGGAGTTTAGATCGCTTTTAGTTTATTGCCGCGTATGTTTATTCTAGGAAGGTAAGCTACCCCGAGGACTCGGTCGCTTATTTAAGTAGGTAGCGGACGGTAATACTAATAGTAACGCTCGACGGTTCGTTTACGTTTAAGGATAAAGACGGCCACTCTACCGTAACGCTATCTATAGATAGGTCCGACTCTAGGGTATCTCTATAGACGAACGAGCCTATATATTTAGTATAGTAACCTTAAGAAACTAGGACGGCATCGTAAGGATACTATAGATAAGTTAAGAGGAAAGATAGGGTAAGGAGGGCGTACGACTTACTCTAAATTAATAGTTTATTAGGTTTTTTAGGTTCTCTAGGGGCGATTTCTAGGTTTTTCTAGTTTGTATAACGGAGCTAAATTAACCTAAACCCTAACTATAAGAACTTATAGCTAGAGGCCGCTTTAATATATATCCCCCACTATAATATAACATTAAATTCTATATCTAGAGCTCTACCGAGAGCCGGTTATAGGTGCCGACTACATTTTCGATAGTATATACGGACCTATCGGAACTATATAGTACTTTTTCAAACTTAAGGATATTCTACTCCTAGTACTAATTTCTCGACTCTACTAGATTATAGATAGCCTATACTTATATAACGCGTACTTAGTATCTCTCTACTATTACTTAATCTACTTCTAAATTGTTTTCTAAGATACTAATGTTTTTAGTATTAAGGTATAATAATGCTATCTATTTTATATCGGACGAATAGTATAACTATTAGTATAATCGGCTTTCTAGAGTTTTTTTAGCCTTAGTAGACTCCTTAATCCGGGTCCTTATATTACGTCTCTTCCTACTACTTAGTACTTATATTAGTTAGGGAGCTACTATAATATAATAAGCCTACCGATATATATAGGTTAAAAGCGTCTATTATAGTTTAGAAGGACGGTAGTAATAATATAGTCTCGGTAGGTAGGTAGGCTAGTAGCTAGAAGATATATGTATTATACTAGAACTCGTTATACTACTCTAAAATAGTACTCCCTTCGAGACGCCGACTACGCCAGCGTAGTTAGTAGGCTAGCGATGCCTTCTCGGACTAGCCCTTACTAAGCTAGCATTCTATACTTCGTATCTTACAACTTCTAGGACTTGCTTGTCCTTTCCTACCTCTATATTCTTTAACTTAATATAAATATCCTAAGCGATACGTAAGATATCTCTACTACGTTAGATAAACTCTAATAATACCTTCTACTAATACCTCGTACCGTTCGTATTATATCGAACCCGAGGTTTATAGACCTAAAACTCACTCCTGCGTTACCTCCTATATTCGATATAGATTCCTCTAGAGACGGAGGTAATACTAGCTAGCGCGCCGACTATATAGCCGACTATATAGAGGAAGGAGCCAAAGACGAGACTTAGGTAGAGGTCGACCTTCCTATACTAGAGCGGCCTTAGCCTAAGGTAAGAAAGAAGACGCGCGTTCTAGCGTCTAGGAAACGCGCTATTATATACGCTTTACTTACTATAACGTAACTACGGTCGACCCTAGCGTAAAAGAAGTAGATACGCTCGACTCCGATAAAGAAGACCCTATCGCGTCGTATTAAGAAAGTCGCGAAGCGTACTATTCTAATATAACCGAGGAAGAGAAAGTTAAAGGCCGGAACCGCCGTATTACGCGAAATTAAGAAGTAGTAGAAGTCGACTAAGCTTATTATCCCTAAGCTTCCGCTATTATACCTAGTCCGCGAAATCGCCCTTATGTTTAGCCCTAGCCTTCGTTTTAATCTACTATACTCGAGTATATTTAAGAGGCCCTCGAATCCTTTATAGTAAGCGAGTTTAAGCTTACTAATCTCCTCGCTATATACGCTAAGCGAGTTATACTCTTATTAAAGGACATAGTACTAGTAAGGTAGATTCGTTAGAGATTTATAGGGGAGGATTAAGGTTATAGTACTACCGACTACTATACCGACTACCGGGATAGATATCTAAAGTAGGTAATACGTTCAAGGGGAATAGGGTAGTTTTACTAACGAATATAACGCTAACTACGGGAGGGGAGGTTGTAAGACATTAATTATTATAGAGAGGGGACTTAGAGTTATATAGCGGATCTATTTCGTAAGGACTATCGCTTCTATGCTATATAGTTATATAGGGGTAATTAAAAAGTAACCGAGTAGGACGTCTTATAGAGCTAGAGCCTTAAACTAGAGGTAGTCGGTATCCGTAAAACCTAATACGCTATAATCTACTAAAACCCGCCGTAGTAACTAAATGTCCTTTAGAAAGATCGTAACTCGACTATAGTAGATAGCGATATTATTAGTGCCTATATTATATTAGCTATACTTCTAGTTATACGTAAAGGTAAACCTACTACTAAACACTTAGGTAAGGAAGGCCTCCGTAGCTTAATAAAGGGCATCTAGCGCGCTAACCTACTAACGTTCGATTCCCGGGGGCGCTAGATCCTACGCTAGCTTCCTAATAAGCCGGCATATAGGTACCCTCGAGAGGAGTAGCCTAGTCGAGTCGATGTTCTAGAAGTACCTAATCTACTTAAGGGCCGTAGCTATAACCGTTAGTATCTACTAACTATATTCGCCGACTATAGTACTTACTTCCTACTTTTGCCTTCTTCTACCCCTTAAATTATATACCGCCTAGTCTTTTAGTAGGCTTCTTAAAGAGGTCCTTATTATTAGATATCTTAATGTCCGTTTACTTTACCGCCTTCCGCTTTACTTTCGCGGACTTTTTCTTCCCTCCTAGCCCTACTCCTAGGCCTTTACCTCCGGTAGTAGGATAAGCGCCGGCTATAGTGCCGGCTATATTACCTATCTTAGTACGGGCACTACCCTTAGGGCCTTTCGTTCTAACCGTCGGGCGTAGCTGTTTTCCTCTAGTCGACCTACGAGGCTACTTTTTAGTAGTATTATCGTTGCCCTCCTCGCTATCTTCCTCGCGATCGCTTAATAAGATAGGACTATTATTACTATCTTCGTTCTAATCTTCGACCTCCAGCGGCGATAGCGGTCGCTACTACTTACGCTTCCCGGATTTCTCGTCGTTACGCTAGCTCTTTCTCCATTTAGACTCTCCTACGTATAGCACGCCGACTAGGGGAGGGGTCTTCGGTCTAGTAGGACCTATAGAGTCGATACGGACTTTCGCGCGTTCTATATCTAAACCTTTATTGTCGCTTATAGCCGGCGGTATAGTAGGCATAAGTAGACCCCCTACGATCGAGCCGGGAATTATGTCTATTAGGTAGTCCTAGAGATTCTAGAGGTTATCCGTAAGGGCGAGGTTATTATCTTTAATATCCTTGTTCGCCTCCTTCTATTTATATATCTAGTACTCCGCTCTCTTAGGCCTCTATATAGTCCAGGCCTCCGTTCCTCGTCTTCTCCTCGTAGGCTATAATATCGGCAAGTTAATTGTCTATATAGTCGAAATTATTCTTCTCGTCGTATATAATAACTATAATCTCCTGAAATCGTACCTAAGAGACTATAGTAAGGTCGGAATCTAATATAGTTAGCGTTATAGTTAGTAGTACTATAATTCCTCTACTACTACTAAAAAACTATACCTAGAAGTTAACCTTTCTAAAGCTAAGCTTTAGGAGCCGCTAATTCTCCTCCTTCTAATTCTTAACCTATTAATCTACCCTACACTAAGTAGTAATATTCTCGCTTATATAAGGTTCTAGGCCCTCTAGGAGATTAAGAACGTGGATTAAGGTGTCTAGTAGCACCTAGATCCTAGAAGAGGTAGTTTCCCTTCCGTATATAGTCGTATAGATTACCGCCTCGTCCTAGAGAATGTCGACGAGTTTTACTAGATTGTATTCGGATAGGCCTAGATCTCCCTTAAGGGCTAAGAGGTTCTAAGAGCTATACTTTCCTCCTAGGCGCTAAAGGTCCTTAGCGCGTATATCGTCCGGTAGTTAGCCCTCGTATTTAGTAGGATCCTAGATTAGGTCTATCGGCTTTAGGTATAGTATCCTAAGACCTTCCGAGATCTCGTCGATACTAGCGACTCTAGTAACCTAGAGCTAGAAGTTAATAGGCGGGCCGCCTATCGCCTTCTTCGCGTCCTTCTATTAAAAGTACTAATACTAAGTACCGTTAACTAGGGTATTATCGCCTTTACTCGTATACGTAATATACCTCTTAAAAGTTAGTAGGTATTCGTAAGTATAATCGACCCTATCTAGCTCCTCCACGAATCTCTTTATAACCTTATCTAGATACTTACGCGTCGGTCGAGCTAGCTTCCCGTCTATAATAAAGGTCTATCGGCCGGAGAGATAAGGCGTATAGTTAATCGACTAGCGTCCCTATAGCCGGCGTTTATAGCCGGCATTTATACCTACTACGGTAATTCTAGTAGAGATATTACACTATGTTTAAACCTAGGTCTAGAAGTTACGCTCCTCTAACTTCTCGCTAATATAGTAGTACTACTAGTATAGAGTACCCCTACGCTACGGCTCCTTACCCTAATTTAGAATAGCTATATATTCCTTAGGTAATTAGCCTATAGGATCCTTCGTATTGTCTTTAAGGTATACGTTCGGAGTTAAGTCTTAAGAGCCGTCTAGGCTACTTTGGATTATAGATTTAAGAAGGGTTGCTTTATAGGGCTAGTCGGAGGTAGTATAATATCGCGCTATAGCCGGCGTATAGTTAGTAGCTACGACGTCCCCGACGCCTAGTAGACTATTATATATATAACCCGTACGTATAGCGAAGTCCTCAAAACCCTCCGGCTCTATAGAACTCGCCTTTAATATATTCTAACGCTAGAACCACTTATAAACGCCGTCGGTATACGGCTCCTAGGCTATCTCTAGCTTAGTTATTATATTTATAAAGACCTTAATGTACTCGTAATTGTCGTCGATTTTAAGCTATTCCTTACGTAGCTCCTTTATAATCTTATCGCGACTTTTACGCTACTCGTTACTTGTACGCTACTCACGATATAGGCGCCGTATCTATAGCGCTATTTCGTTCTCGCTTACGGGCTTATAGGGTAGATCGGCCGTAGTTAGAGGTAGAGATTAATCCCCTTCCTATAGTTAGCTACTATAGTCGGTACTTACTAGCGTACCTATATAGTCTTCGGGTTTGTCTTAAGTCTTAGGCTACCTATTGCCTATAGATTAGGAGCTAGGAAGAGAGTCTAGTAGATCGCTATTACTCTTCGGCGCTCTAGAAAGTAATTCCGCTATAGCTATTAAAGCTAGTAGAGAAGAGGAAGGATTAGAAAGTAGGGAGTTGTTACCTACTAGAAACTATATAGTAGCTATAGCTAATACGTCTAGATCTAACAACGAGGACTATATCGCCGATATAGAGGTAGATATAACCTAATACGAAGCTTTCTATATAGCTACTTGTTGTCTTACTACTTTTTTACGCTTACTAATACTAGGCATTTCCTTATATAGTTGGCTTATATAGTTGGCTAAAGTTCGATTAGTCTAGCTACTATTAATAGCCGAGATTATAGATAAATATAAGCTAAAAATTTAATTCTAAGTAAAAATTCGTAGTTTATATATTACGGTCGCGATTTAGTATATAGCTTATCTTATAGTAAGGCGTATAGCCGGCTTTAGTAGTCGGCGCCCTTAATTTAGTATAGTAGACGTTAAATACTAACGATATTATAATATTATTATGTTTTAGAAGTCGAGGTATAGCGACCGCTACTAAGGACTAAAAGATAACGTTAGAATTTAAGATCTCGAGAAAAAGTAGGTCTAATAAGTTAGACCTCTAAAAATAGCCGGATCTTATCGAAATTAGCTAGAGAGTTGTCCTATATATAGTATAAGGATAGAATTATAGCCGGTAGTATAGTCGTTAAAGCTATTAGCTTTTATCTATGTTAAGATCTCGATATCTTAGTTTATAGTATTAGAAGCGAATTGTTAGAGCTACTAATTCGGGCTAAGGGTAGCGTATATTCCGGGATCTTAGGATAACGTTATTACTACTAGCTCCCGGCCGGTCGTACTTAGAGGCTCCGGAGTTAACGGACTTAATATATAGCTAGTATATATAGTCGGCAACAAAATAGACCTACCTATAGGCAAAAATTCAAACATATAAAAGATTTTAACATAGAAGATAGTCTTTCGTTTAACAACTAGCGTCCTTATTAAGGATAGTCTTAGAGTATCCGACCGGAAACTCGAACCTAGTATACTATAAGAGGAAGTTAAGAGTAGGAGAAACCTTTAAATACTACCTTACTATCTACGCTATGTATATCTACCTTACTATCCGCGCTATCTATGTTTAAGGTAGTTTCCGGGAGTATATAACTACCTAATAGCGCTGGACGTAATAGTAAAACAATAGGTAATATATTCTATATTTTTGGATAATTCTATACTTCGTGTCGTTTAGGTTATTTCTTTAGGTTAATCTTAAAAATCTATGCGGTTAACCTAATAAAAATTTTAGTTAACCGTTTTTCTTTAGTTATCCTAAAATTTACAGTAAACCTAGTAAAGCCGTACCTAAATTCCCACTTAGGTTTCTAAAACCTAACCTAGCCTAACTATACTACTATAAGGTCTATGTATATAGGATAATTTATTTCGATCCGTACGTCTTCGAAGACGTCCCTTAGCTTAAGGAACTCCTTAGTATTATTAGCTCGAAGAGAGATAAGGTAGGCTAGTGTTTTACTAATCTCTTACTTAGCTATATACTACTAAAGACGTAGGCGGGTATATATCTCGGACTAGGTCTTATAAAGCTCTATCTAAGTTTTATAGGAGTAGTCGTCTATAATAGTAAGGATATATCGATTTCTAGTAAGGGTCTTATACTTATAAGGCCCCTAAAAGTCGATATAGACTCGTTGAAGAGGTTTAGTAGCTCTCTTAGCCGGTTTTTGGCTTTATTATCGAGTTGCCTTTAATAGCTCGTAAGTATCGTAGACCTCCTTTTAAGGGGAGAGCGTAGGAAGGCTAGATAGTCCCTTAGGAGCTATAACGAGCTTATTGTTTCCTAGGTATTTAAGGCGTTAGTGCTAAAGTATAGAGTCTTCTATAGACTCTTTCGGCTCTATAGTAGCTACTCTGGAAGCTATAGTTCCTTTAAGGACGTACCTACGTCCTTATCTATAGCTAGTAGCTAAGAGATTATTGTTTTAGCGGATTTCGGATTTCTCTTTACCGAATGGAGTCGATATACCTTTGTTAGCGAGCTAGCTTATAGAGAGGAGACTATAACTAATATTAGGGACGTATAGTACGTTGGAGAGAGCTACTACCTTAGTAGGTAGCTCTATTCTCGCCGTTCCTTTACCTACGATATCGAGCTCTTAATAGTTATTATTAGTAACCGTACTACTCTATTCGTTTAAGGAAACGAACTTCAACTTGTCGTAGGTAATATGTTACGCTTACCTAGAGTCTAGGATCTAATCCGGCGATTTTGAGTTATCTTTATTTAATAATATAATAGTCTAAGCCTTAGCCGTTACCGTATACGCTTCTTTAGGCTTCCCCGGTCTCGTAGACTCCTTATCTTTCTTTTTTCGGGTACGGTATTCGGCGATAAAATATCCCTACTTCTTATAATAGAAGTACTCTTTATCTTTCTTCGATTTCGGCTTAGAATCCTTAGATTCTATCGATTATTTTAATTAGTTCGGTTAGTAGTTTAATATAGTTACTTACGTAAGGACTTCTTCCGTTTCTACTTTAAGTACGTACTCGGTTTCCTTAAGACGATTAACAATATCGTTATAGGAAAGCTTCAAAAGGCTAGTAGCCTTTAGAGCGAAAACCGTAGACTTATACTCTTCTTTAAGCGTCTTTAAGAGTAAAGTCTTCTTAATCGCGTCGGAGGGCGCTTCGTTAGCGCTAAGAATCTATACTCTCTCTATATAGTCGTAAGCTTAGACGCTATAGTGTCGATAGACATTATAAACTTTATTCTAAAGAAATTTAAAAGAAGCGATTATACTTACTCCTCGCTAGTCGTTTTATAGACTACCTTTAGCTTCTATATACATTCTCGAGCCGAATTAAGCCTAAGAAGGTATATACGATAGCTAGATCCTACTACTATCTTTATAAGAGCTCGAGCTTTAGCGTTACTCTTCTTTTTGACTCTACTTTTTTACTCTCTATAGCTCTAGATAGGATTCCGTCCTATATAATACTAAGTAGTCCTTTAGACTCGAGAACGTCTTTAAGTAGATTGCTCTATTCGAGCTAGTTGTCCTTAGTTAGCTTAGGGATTCGGGAAGAGACCTTATTATTAATAACGTCTATTATATTTAGTATGAAATACCTTTACGAGTATCGATCGTATTATTATAATTTTAATATAGTTAGATTCGCGCGGTCTTATTCTTTTAGATAAGAAACTTCAGTCCCTATATAGCGTCGCAGCGTTACGTAGATATACGTCGAATTATTGCTATCGAATTTGGGGCCGGGTAGCTAGAGGTTTAGTCGGGAGGTAACGTTCGAATTTAGGTTTACGGAAAACTGCCCGTTTGGGTTTGGGCTCAAATTCGAATCCGGGGTTGCGAAGTCCGCTTTCGGACTAGAGGGCTTTCGAAATCCGGGGTAGTACTTGGCACCATACCATCTTTCACATGCTTCCGGAACTTTCGAATTGCAGCGTCTACTATGGAGGCTCTCGCAATTGCGGCTCGGAGGACTTCGAGGTCGATCAGCTCGCGGCTTTCGAGACGATAATCAGCATATGGCTAGCAAGGGGTCGTTCGTGCGGTAGTTGTGGACACGGAGCGATTAGAGCATGAGCTCAAAGTATTGGGATTTTCGGCATCACGTATTGTTGCGACTGGACGTGAGGAAGGTTTTCGTCAAGAGACAGGTCTGCGAAGCGGCGTATTAATATGTCAGGTATCTCGCCCTGCACGATTGGATAGCAGCTAATCCCGAAGTTGGGACTGCTGGAGTAGCTCCGACCAGCAGGCTTGTTGTTGGTTGAGCAGCTTCGTGGACAGGGAGTATTCAAGATTGTTGTGGTCGGTGGTGACGATGGCCAGTCTACCAGCTCAGGGCGCCATGGTTCGAACACTTGTCATTTGCCATCACATCCTTGTCGTATCGTAGATTCCAACGTCGCACTCAACTGGCATCGTCTTATTCCTGAAGAAGGCTGCAGGGCGCCAAACGTCGTTGTAAAGTTGTGGTATCACTCCAGCTACCACGTAGTCTGACTGATCAGTCTCGATGATCAGCAGTACAGGGCCGTGCAGAGTCGCCACTGGATGGGTCGTGAGTGCGAGACTCGAGCGGTCAATAGAACTATGGGGTCTTCGGTCCAGACGAAGGCTCCATGGATCACTCTAAGGGCGACCTGGCCGGAAAGGCTCGCCTTCCTCTTGATGGGCTAGGTCAGTGGTCCGGCAATGCGCGAGAAGTCTTTAATGTCGTGGCGGTAGAAGTTGGCAGAGTCAATGATGCCGAGCTCAACGTTCTTCACATTGCGTAGCGTCGGCCAATGCTGGAGTGTCTCCTCTTTGTCGGCATCCATGCAAAACCCACTCGGCGTTGACACAAGGCCAAGGTATCTCGCCGCCCGTCTTGGTACGTCGGCTTGGAGACCGGTAATGCTGAGATCGCCGGTACGGAGTGCTTCCAGCATCTTCCGGACGTGGATTTCATGCTCGGCTCTGGGACAAGCAAATACTTGCCGCAAGAAAATCTCATAATCAGTCCAAGCCGGAGTCGAAGAGTCACTCTCCGAAGACATCGTCGGCACATGCATCTCCGCAAGAGTGGAGGACCGATTCTGCTTCGCTTTGGTCAACCTCGCGGGATCACCGGGGAAGAGCGTCGAATATGCGGGAGGGCGACAGAGTGCGGGTACCGTCGTGTCTATCGTGGGTTGGAGCTTTAGATATTCGAGCATGGCCACGCTTCGTTCCGACGACGCAGGCCGCACAATATGCAGCGCTGATCGTTCTGAAGTCGATGCGCTCTTGCTTTGGAAACCTTGCACCGCAGACTTTCTGGCCTCTGTCCTCCTCCTTCCTCAGCATCGTACGACATATAGTCGCTGCTGTAGTTTTGGGTTGTTGAGGGTGCGTTCGTCAGTCCGAATGGCATGGTCAAGAACTTCAAGAGGCCGCAACGTGGATTCAAGGCCATTCCCCTCATGTACCTCAGCTATTCGTAGCTGGTCGAAAGCCAAGACAATGTCGATCTCGTCAGTTGCGAGAGTGTCTCTTGGCCGAGTGGTATCGGAACCGGGTTCTTATTGGTGATCGCGATCGGCTTCCGATAGGCCATGCAGAACTGAAGACTACCTCATTCCGGCCTCTTTATAAAGCTAGAATAACAAGGCTGGAGGGAGCGCTGGAAGGCGGTCGTATTTGCGCTTCGTTCAGCTGCTCTTTCGGGCAGTCGTAGAGCACTTCCGGCTCTTCATGTGGCACTCCATAAAGCGGGCCATGCGTATGTTCTTGCCCTGGAAGGAGTTCGATGCCATGGCCGTAGCCGCGGCACGTTGGTACTTTCGAGTGATTGGCCTCGCCAAAGATGTAGGCGAGGTCATGTCGTTGCGGAGGTGGCCTGGGTCCGCGAGTCGATGTTCTTGTTTGCGGAGACAGTCTGTTCCAAGTCTAGGGCCACGTCGCGAAGACCAGGTGTGAACGCAGTGAGCGGACGTTGGACGGAGATGCGCTAACGCTGCACAATCTCATAGCTCTCGTGCTACCATCGTTGGAACAAAGAGGCTCGGATGAGGTGAGTTCTTGGGGCTGTCATTGGTCGAGGGATTCAAAGTCGTCGCTAGGGCACGGCTAGTGAGACGAGACGACTGCGATGGTCTTCAAGGATTGGCCGTTATGCCAGATTCCTGGTAGTATCGACAATAAGTGGAACCAGTAGGCGCAACCTGCCAGATGATCATGGCATCCTTACGTTCCTCGCTCATAGTCTTTCTTAGAAGGTCCAGCTAACAATATCGTCGTAGGCTAGGACAGAGACGAGACCCAGGAGCGAGCTGAATGGCTTGGTACCCTATTGAAGTTTCTTGAGCCCGAAGTATCCAGTACCAGCCTTGTGGTATCGCAACGAAGGTGCGCAGCGAGTCGAATGTGGCGGTCGAGTTCGGCGGTCTAGCGAGAGCAATAATGGTGGCAGCCAAAGAGGAGTTCGAAACTGCACCAGTCGTGCTTGGGGCGCCTTAGAACGGCTCGTTCACCCGGTCGGTAGAGTGTTCTGGAGAGTGTCCCCAGCGCCGGACGCGGTACCGTTTCGGGCGCGGGTATGAATGGCAGAGACCTGCGAGTTACCGCCCAAGCTCGTGGAGAAGAAGGTCACCGGCTCGGAGAAGATAATGGTGCCTTGACCCTCGTTATCGTGATTCGGTGGTGTTATCATCCCCTCAGCCTTGCACTCATCTGTGGGCGTTGACAGCAAACTTGTAGATCAGGGTCTGCACCAAGGGATCGAGCTTCTCACGAGAGCCGTCACATGTGTCGACATCGAGCTCTGTTCATTTGCAGTGGCTCCAGTATGAGGTGTGTTGACATGCCGATGCTCCCAGAGGTCGACCCTGAACGATAGGGGCAAGCCGCCAGAGTAGCGCTGAACGGTCCGCAAGAATGAGCCTGGGTGGAGGCTGGCGATGTCTTCGGGACGACGAAGACTGTTGCTGCTGGAGGTTATCGCTTTCACGGCGAAGTTCAGCGACGTCCGCACGACCTTCGATGGAATCGGACTTCATCTGGACGTTCCCATTTCCGACCTGGACGAGACGTCACTGCAGAGCCTCATGCTCACGCAGCAGCGCTTCGTGTTCACACTGGAGCCTCGCTCGTACTCATCGCCGTGGATGCAGCACAAGCAACTCACTTCAGTGGCATCGCTCTAGTATTCAAGAAGGGATCGGTGGATATTCTCCAAATCGCTTCGATCCACAGCTACTTGGTTTGAGCAGTTACTGTTTGAGCTCATCAGCAGTGACCGGAATGTTTGCGCTGATGCCCAGGGCAACGAGAGACTCTTGGGGGGGTGGTCGTCTAATCTTGCAGTGTAGTTCGGCGTAACTGTTCCACTTGGAGGTTGGCGGGAGTGCGAGCTTGTTCTTCTTGCGATGCCGTGCGTTCACAGCATCGTGATTGAGAGCGAAGATGGCGAGGTCGAAGGGGCAATTGGCGGAGCGAGCAACAGGTTCGAGATTTTCTGAAAGCTAGTTCCGGAGGAACAGCGTCGGACGTCCTTGGGATCTTCATCTTGAGGCTACTCATTGAAGGCAGAAGTGGAAGCGCCAGGGAGCGGAGCGCCGGCATACAGTTGAGCCGTGAGGACTGGGCTGCTGTAAGGTTGCCACTTCCCGTGTCGCCGTCTGCTGAGCCTGTATTTGGGCTTGACTTCGAGCCTGGATTCGCTGCATGAGAGCCAGCTGAGCTTCTCGCCCACTCGGGATCTTGGCCTGTTGCTGAGCCTGCTGCTGAGCTTGCTGTGCACGCTGGTTTACCTCCATCTATTGTGGAAGCCCTTGAAATTTGAGCAGTCCGTCGCTGGCACGGTAAGGTATGTTGCTGTGACTTTTGACGAGCCGGCAAGCCTTCGTGGAAATTTCATAGCTTTCAGGCAACCGGAGCGTGCCGTGGAGACGCTACTGATCTGAAGGATGGCAAGCCACGCAGTAGACGTCGTGACAGGACTTCTGCGGTGCTAGACAGGTCGGGGAGTTCGTCGGCGGGAAGGATAGGAACAGCATCGCCATCTGGTCGGCGATTGAAGTGTCTGACGGTAGCACGGTGTGTGTTCTGGGCTTCTAAATTTGTCACCATGCGATTTGGTGACGCTTCCATCTGGTGCAGTATAAGCCGATGTCGCTGGACAGTAAGCCGAGTCAGCGAACAGGATCCAAGTAAAGGCGTACTGCCACGGCGGCGAGCAATCGTAGTCGCCACACTCGAGAGGGCGAAAGGACAACACATGCGTCTCTCTCATGAACTCTGGAATCCATCGACCGTTGGTGAAAATGCTACCGCTCTTCCTGTTGCTGATCGGCTCGGTCGACTTCATCAGATTAGGAGTCTGCAATCTCTTGCAAACCGGTCCGGGTGGTTGCAGGAATGTTCTATGCGCCGTCGTGGACTAACAAATTGACAGAACAACGACTACGTGGTCGTAGCCGGATGCCGCGTGCTCATGGAGTGCGGTACCTGCTTGCCTCGAAAGCAGAGGTAGTAGGCGTTCGAGCTGACGCAGGCCTCTCGGCAGATGGCCTGTGCTTCGACGATCCGTTCTGCCAATCTGGGTTGACGAGATTCTGATCGAACCGGCGTCTGGCTCCCCCATTTCTCCAACCTTCATGCTCATGCATGGAGTAGATGAAGCAGGAGCGTGGCAACGCAGCTGAGAAGCCGATGACGAATAACGACGGCGTGGCTGGAGCCGGACGTGGCGTGACTTGCTTGCCGTGTAGCAGGAGCTGTTGCGTAGTTCTGACCTCGAAGATGGATGCAGCTAGCGGCCTTACAGCCCAGCATATGTTCGGTCGGGTTCCCAGCCACGGTCGAAGTCTGACAAGCCGTCGGAGGATCTGTAAGGATCTCGGGATAGCTGTCACTGGGAGCCGTGATCACGAGCAATTTTCGTTCCAGCAATTCTCGTCCTGGCTCTTGCTCGCTTGCGCCTGAAGACGGCATTTGAGAGCGCGAACACTTGAGAATCGCGTTCCAGTGTGCACTAAGAGCGTGTAAGGCTTGCGAGGGCAACTTCTTCCTGTGTACCGTTCGAGGGTTGGCCGCGCGAGGCTTCCGTTCGTCTTGTCTTGACTGCGAGGTTTCCATTGCGAGAAGGTTGACTGCGAGAAGCTCGACTGCGAGAAGCTCGACTCGGGGGTGTTCGTGCGCTCGTTCGTGCGGAATGAGGGCAAGCTGTGCTCAATCATTCTTCGTCGGAGGGTGCGTGGCTCCGGATGGCGTGAACGCTGTTGCTGGGACGGTCTCGTTCTCAGCTACCAGACGCTGCTGACAGTAGACAGCGCGAAGGCTTCTGGCTTCCTGGAGCAGCGGGCAGTTTGCCAGCAGAGGTGTGAAGATCACGTGTGAAGTGGGAGTCTCCAGGCGGATGTATAAAGGCGAAGTAAACGTGGTTCGGCCAGGGTAGACGGCGTTGGGTACAAGCTGAGAGCGTCTCGTTCTTTGCCCTCGACAGGGAAATCGTCGACATGCTGGTCGCCATGGAAGAGCTCGGCAGCGTTCGTAATGTGGGAGCACAGCTCGTGTTGTTGGCTCAGGCTGCAGCGAACGACGCTAAACAGTTTGATAGCGGCAGCAATTGGACTCCCGGCAAATGCCTGCTCTGGTATGATCCTCGCTCTGGTGTGGACCTCACTCTTGTAGACTGTCGATTACGGTAGCCCTTGCTCTTTGTCTGCTTTTCCCGCTAAAGTAATCGATCGAGGCGATGCTGGAGGTGCTGGAGGTGCTGGGGGTGCTGGAGGTGCCAGGGCAGTCGACGCGGTCGGATGGCGAGTGTGCACACGTCGAGCTCGGGTAGAAGGCAATGCTTGCGGCGAGCCCTGCAGTGTAAGAACATATTAGCGAATATCGAGCTAGCTTCATGGCAGTGACTGTGATGAACGTTACTTGGATCTGATCGAGGGCAAGTGCTGGTTTCCGTCGAGCTGTGCGTGGCTGTGAACGGAGAGCCCGTAGGCCAGATGGCGAGATCTTGAGTGAAGTCGGGTTTGATGGAGTCTTTCGATGGAGGGCTGTCGCTAGAGGGTCGCTGCGGGAGGGTCTCCGCTGAGGTGTTTGTCGCTGGAGGGTTGGTGATTGGAGGTCGTGGCTGGAAGGTCGTCGTTTGAGGATGGTTGCTGGAGAGTTGGTGATCGGAGGTTGTCGCTGGAGGATTTGTGATTTGGGTGTATCGCTGGAGGCTTGTCCATCAAGAGGCTCGTCGAAATTGTCGCTGGAGGAGTTCGGTGGATGGATGCGATGAATGATGGTGGGAATGGAGTCTGGTGAAGGAAATCAAGTTTGTTCAGAGCAGTCGGCAGGTAGGACACTTACTTCTTGATGCGCCTCAACCATTTCCCGTCAGGTTGGTGCTGTCCCCCGGGTCGTGCTGTTGGGTCGTGTTGTCGGTCTGCTGTGTCCTGGAACCAGATACCAGTGAAAGCCGTGCCGAGTGTCCAACTGCCGAGCTTCACCAAGCGACATCCATCTGCTCCGTAAGGAGGGAGTGTATCTGCAAGGTTTTCACGGCGAGCTGGTGCGAAGCGTGGACTGGAGCCTCAAACCAAACGACAGCGAGTGTCTTGCCGCTCCTTTGACATGGATTGGTATGGTATCGAAGCAGCCGGACTTCACCATACGACAACCTCCCGGAACATGTGCCATAAGCGAGAGTTCGCGAGGAGGTGTCTTACTGCGAACAGCATGGTCAGGAAGCGTGGGCTTGTTGACGGTGAGCGGCACCGGTGTCGAGCTTCATCAGCGAGACCATCTTCAGAGCACAAGCTAACGGTCCTTCTCCGCCTGACCGTTATAGCTCACATGAAGGACGTCTGCCAGTTCGGAGAACTGTCTGATCGTGAAGCGGCCGGACTTCACCATACGACAACCTCCCGGAACAAGTGTCCATGAGCGAGAGTGCGCGAGGAGGTGTCTTACTGCAAGCAGCATGGTCATGAAGCGTGGGCTGGTCGTTTGGTGATGCGTGGAAGTAGTGCCGGCGGTGATGGTCGATCGAAGCGGTGATGCCTGGTGGTGGAGCCGGCAGTGGTGGTGGAGTAGATGCGACGCGGAGTACGAATATGGAGCATGTTATCAAGTGTGGGTGGAGAGGTGGATGCCTGGCGTGAAGGGCGGGAAGCGGCGCTCTGGCTTGTTGACGTGACGCGGACTCCGGAGCATGGAAGGGAAGCAGCGCTCTCAAAAACTGACGCCGCGCTGGGAAACACGATCGGGAACATCATCATGTGGAAAGTCAAGCACGAGTAAATGCATTTCGTACTCACTGGTGCATGAATGTCTTCGTACTTACTAGGAACCGTGTCATGCACATTATGACTGGCCCGATCCCTCTTGCTCGTTTTCTTCTCGTTCAAATATATCTTGTTGCGCGTCTCCCATATCGTCCTGCTCCTCACAAAAGATCGTCTTGATCGTCCCGAATGCCCATGCGAAATTGTGCAGGCGTCGATAAACGCGCGCTTGTCCTTCGGATTCGTGTTCTCACAGATACAGCGTCCTCGTCTTCTTATTCTTCGGCAGGGTCGAATTCGGTGGACAGTCTCGTGTCGCAGTCGTCGCTTTCTACGTGAATTTCTCGCATGGGATGCGCGCCCACTCTTTCTCCGGTTGGCCAGCGAGGCCGCAGCATTATCCGCCTTGCTCTTCTTCGGCGTCCTACTGGATTCCACAGCCTCGCATGTCAAGGTGGATTTGCAAGCGGCATCTCGAAGCTCTTTTGCGAGGTTGCGTCGGCGTCAGCGGTTATGGTGGGATCTGTCCTTCTCGGCGCTGGAGCTGGCATGGACTATCAGATATTATCGGCCAGAGACGAGCAGAAAACTATGCAGGTCGTGGGAACGGGTGCCGGAAGTTGATGGGATAGACTTCATCGTGGAAGATATTGAAGCATAGCGAGATTAGACGACTGCCAAATCCGCAATGCAACATTCGGGATTTTGGAAAACACTTATTGTGAGGTCGGCCGTGCGATCCAGGATCTGCAGACGTCTCGTTTTGACGCCCATCCCATCAAATGTTAATGCGACTCTACCTTAGCGGTGTCCCCCAGGTTGAATAGCGGTAGTAACTCGGCTTGAGAGTACGATCTGTATATTGTAGGTTTAAAATCTCGTTCGCTTATTATGATATACGCTTATTGTTAAAAGCGTGTGTTATGTTTAAGCGATCCTACTACGCTTATCTTTATAATAGCTTAGATACGTTATACGCTTACGATTTAAAGCGTACTTATAACGCTTAAACGTAATAAATAGTTTATAATATAAAGGGTTTATAAAGTTAAGGGTTTAGCGTAAATAAGCAATAGACTAAAGCTTAATTAAGTTAAGCGCGTTATAAAGCCTTACGGCTAAGGTAGTTTTGTTTGTTTGTTTGTTTGTTCCATTTACGTCCTATAGGAGTCTATAACTATGTAGGACGGCTGTCTTACGATAGCAGTCTTTCTATGTACAATCGTTGTTCTCTAT
>JALRMM010000591.1:0-17832 GCA_026122155.1 Zymoseptoria crescenta
GGATAGCGGGCTAGTCGCTAGTAGGTTGTTCCTTAGAGGACGAGGGTTTGTCTTTAGGTGTCGACATAGTGGATTCTTTTAGCTAAGAAATTAAAGCACTTTGTTAGAAGTAGGTATGTTAGAGATGTAGGCAAATAGGAGTAGTTATAGTGTCTCCTTTGTGCCTCGGAGGGGATATAGGCTAGTATTTTAGTATTTCCTAGACTACTAGTCTAGCAAAGAAAGCGAGACTCCAAATAGGGCTAGTAGTATTACTACGTCGCCTAGAGGGGGCTATCGGTGTCGGATCCGCTTATTACTATTAGATCCGCGAGCTAACACTATTTGAGCTCGACGGCGATACTAGAGTCTCGAAGGGGAAGTTGCGGAAATAAGGTATAGAGTAGACTAGGTGCCGGTAGCGTATAGGAGTATTAGAACCTTTCCTAGACTAGTAACTCCTAATAGTCTAGCAAACATTATAAGCCTAGAGAAGGTTCGATAGTGCCTCTATATAAGGGAGGCGGTAGCGTATATATAGAGTAGTAGATAGTGTTCTTGTATACGGCCGTAGTACTAGGTGTACTAGCTACTTTCTTCAGATCTCTAGGTACTCGGTAATAGGGCGATTATTACTACTTTAGCCGCGAGGTAGTCCGAGCGGTACTCGTACGTCCATTCCCCTAGAGAACACGCTACTAGTTAGATACTCCTTACCCGCCTAGCTACTACGGTATGTTAAGACCGCGCCGGCATCCTCGCTACTACGGTGTATTAAAACCGCACTAGCATCCTCGCTGCTGTCTCTCTGCTAATAGTAATAATCTATTAGTTACGTAACCCTTCGTGTTATAATGCCTATAACGTCTATAACGTCCATTATGTCTATAAGGGGTAATCGACCGGTAGGGAGGGTATATCTCCCTAGGTATTAGTCCTTTATAATCTAGACTCTTTCTTCTTTAGCAACTAGCCGGAAGTCGTCGTTAAGGGGCTGTCTATAAAGAAGAGAGGGCACGAATGAGGAGTGCGGCGGGTAGTAGGCGAAGCTATTATAGTAGGAATTTTAGTCTAGGAGGCTCCCTTTACCCCCGAGATACCCTCTTTCTATAGTAGAAACCTCTCCGTAGTGCGTGCCTATTTTAAGAGCGTGTAGTAGACGCTAGAGGTGCAGTCCCTAGTGCATATAGCGGAGTAGCTAGTCTAGAGGTAGCTATCGTCGAGGGATAAGAAAATTTTTCTCGGCTACTTCTATAGCCGGTAATATGTACGTAGCTATTCGTATATATTAGGTATCGGTATTTGGATTCGAAATTAGATTTAGATTTGGACTTAGATTTGGATTTGGACTTAGAGCTGCATCTACCCTAGCTAAGGGGTAGAGGTATTTAAGGTTATTGTAGTCGTAGGTAGTTATTATAAAGGTATAGCTTCCTACTCGAGGGTACGACCGGCGCATTTCTCGAATATCGTATATTTCTCGTAGGCTCGTCGCTTGTAGCACACTGCTACTATCCTATATATCTTACTACACCGCTAAAGCGAGTGTAGGAGTCTTACATCGTCTACTAAAATGTAAGGGGGGAGTATACTTAGACTCCAAACTCCCGTCGGATAGTAGTAGTATATACCGGAGGTGTAGTAAAAAAGGGCTATAGAAGGTAAACATATAAAAAGAAGACGAGGGAAGGTAGATAGGGGGGCAACGAGGAGGTAGATTCAAGTGCTGTGTACTGTTGTGCCTTCGAAGTGCTAAAAGGGTAGTATAATAGATAATAAAGTCCATTAGCTACCTAGCGACGAAGGTAGCACTGCTAGATACACGTAACTAGTGCGACTTTCCCTACTACAGTACTAGCTACTAAGTAGCCTTACGGTATAGTAGTAGATTTCTATTACGTACCGAATTAGGTATAGCGCTACGCTAATATCTACTTCCTATATATATGCCGCCTAATTCCTTAGGGCGACATACTACTAGCTCGTATACGTTATTATAGTTATAATCTAGAAAGGCATTTAGCTATAGGACCTTACGTCGGACGCGTTAGCGTACTCTCTAGAGAGTTCCTTTACGTAGGTTACGTTCGATAGTATCTTCGTATTACTAGTATATAGTAATCTTTAGATATTAGTAGCTACGTATAACTACTTAGGCTCGATACGTACCTAAACGGGTAGTAATAGGTTAGTAGGATAGGCGAAGGGCGACTAATGTAGATAGTTAGAGAAGGTACTTATTATCGAGCCGATAGATAATATCTAAGGGATAATAGTATCCGAGAGATAGTTCGTTCGCGCCGTTATACTTGTTTTAACTCCGCGTTGTCGTGTTGTTTATCTAATTAATATAATAGTCTACGCCGGTGTTCGGGGTACGTAATATCTAATTGCTTCCTTCGTCCGTGTTAGTTATTATATATTCTCGTTAGACCGTCTAGTAAATACGTATATTAACTATTAGTCGGTCGGTAGCTAGTATTATAGCCTAGTGCTCTACTATATTTAGCCCCGTCCCTTCCGTATTACTATAAGCCCTTTATCTTGTTCTCGGTCTATATTATTAGAGGCCCTAGGCGGAGCTACTTAGCTGCCCGTCTACTTATAAGTCTATACTATTAGGGACTCCGTTAGGCGCTAGCCGAGCTAAAGGCGGCTAGTAGGTAGTAATCCTTAATATGCCTAACTAACGTAGCAATGCACTATTACTAGAGCCGACGTAGTACTAGCTAGACATATCTCGACTAGGAAGCTAAGGCTAGTCTAGCTAAAGGCGGCTAGTAGGTAGTAATCCTTAATGTGCCTAACTAACGTAGCAATGCACTATTACTAGAGCCGACGTAGTACTAGCTAGATATATCTCGACTAGGAAGCTAAGGCTCTAGCTCCTTCTTTTGGTTACGTTACTATATATACAACTTTTAATAAGAACTAGTAGACGTAAGTAGGCTTTTAGTGTTTAATTAAAATCCACTTAACTAAACGCTCGAGCTATCGCCTATAGGGCTATCCTAACGATAGGTAAGTAACTAATAGTAGTGCTAGTAGCTTAGTGCACTTCGCTATCGAAAGGGACTCGCGTAAGGGTCTCGCTAAATTAACGCTAAAGACGACACCTATAGGGCTATCCTAAAGATAGGTAAGCTATAAGGGCTGCTAATATCGCATCTTATAGAGCCGTAAACGTGTTTATAAAATTAGTTAAAGTAGTTAACGCTCGCGCTTGCTACCTCTACTTTAGTTACTAGATTTCCTTCTACCCTTCTTCTTCGGGTTTCCCTAATTCTAGTACGAGAAGATGCTAACAACGTTCCTATTTAAGTCGATTAAACCCTTATTCCTAGTCTTCTTCGGAGTCCGGTTAAATCCGGGCGAGTCTGGATTAAAGAAGTTACCTAGTAGGTTACCGCCCCGCGAAACATGTATCCTAGATAGGGTGTTATCGTGTACTAAGAAGTCCGTATAGAAGGCCTTCCTACTTTAGTTAGTAGAGCTAGCCGCCGGAGACTAAAGACCCTACGCTAAGGAAGAAGTCCGGGGCGTCTTCTTACTTACCGGCGTCTTCGTCTAAGCGTCGTCGAGGTTCTACTAACGACGGTTAAGCTCTTCCTTCTACCTTTTTAGCTCCTCCTTAGCCGCCTCGGCGGCTTTATTACTCGTACGATAAGTCCTAAATCTAGTAACCTTAGATACGTCCTTTATATCCGTATCCAGATTATTCGTACGACGTCCTATTAAACGGGTCTTTATACGAGACTTCCTAGCTACTACTAACTCCGCTTCTAATAGTAGTAGGAAGCTTACTAGCGCCCTTCGGGTTACTAGAGTAGGGGATAGGTCTAGAAGGTTCGGCGTCTAGCGACCTAGATGTTACCGCGTAGACTAATCTTCCTCGTTAGAGGTGTTAAAAATATACGGGTCCTCGCTAATTAGTTTACTAACTATACGTACCGCCTCCTTTAGAGCGCACTTTATACGCTAAGCGTACTCTACTATATTATCGCGCGAGTTATATTAGAATAGAACTAATATAGGCGACGGCTTCGCGCGCTTAGCTAGCGGTTTATTATCGTAGCTAATATAGGATACTATCTTAGGGATATTAGCTATATCGAGTAACATTTTAGAGACGCTTATATCGGCCTCTACTACTAGTAAAGCTAGACGGCTCTCCTCCCCCTACTAGTATCCGCTAGCCTTATTCGCCTCGGCCTAGCCGTACTCTATCCGCTATCTAGCTATTATTCCCTCTATCGGATTAGGCGTTACCTATACTAAAGATCGTCCAGGCTTTAGTAGTAACTTAATTAATATGCACTTATTATAGTTGCCGTAGAGTAGGTAGTTAGTGTAACTACCTCCGAAAAGGTACTCTCCCGCCTTTCTCTTATCCGGATCTAGGTAAGGCTAGATAATATAGTCGTTTATAAATCTAAGTAGAGCGTCTATAGGGCCGTAACGCTTATAGGTCCTAGTAGAAGAGACGATCTTACCGCCTATCTAGAACGTAGCTAGAATCGCTACTAGCTTAGTAGCGGAGTTTATAGGCACCTACGAGTATATACTATCGCGGAAGCGTCTAATAATCTCGACGTTAGATACGAGCGCGTACTCGCGTTATTTAGAGCCCTCTACTAGGTCTATAATGCTTAAATAGACCTTTCCTTTTAAAGCGACATATAAATTAACCTCTTCGAGTGTAGTGCCGTCCTCCTAGTAGATAGTAGCGTAAAGACCGCGTACGAACGTAACAACGGTGTGCTTGTTAATAATAACGTTATCTAGACCGAACTAGTTCTTCTAGAGCTAGTCGTAGTGCTCGTTTAGCATCTACTAATCGACGTACGTAACCGGACCCTAGGACTTCGGCTTGTTAGGTACTATAGTAAAGCTATCTATATGTTAGTACATCTCTATAATCTCTATTATAATTAAACGTACACTTAAAGATAACCTAACGATAATGTAGTCGGTCGATTAACCGCGCGAGTAGCTAGCGAGGTTAAATAGATAATATAGTAATAGACGGATAATATAAGGATAGATAAAGGGGTAGAAGGGCAGTCGGATAGTATAGGAAGGTTAATAAAGAAGGAAGGAAGTTTAGCAACTAAAGTTAGGTAGAAGTAGTTACCCTACTGCCTCTATAAGCTACATAATTAACGTCGTTAACGTAGTACATACACGCGTACGTAGTTAGTCGTATAACTAATCTATATCCCGTAAAGGGGGTCTATACGTAAATTGTTTGTGCTAATGCATAAGTGGATAGTTAGTAAGTGTATAAGTGTAATATTAAGGGCGTCTAATACGTATACGTAATAGGTATAGTAATAGCATTACTACCGGTAGGTAAGGTTAGTCGCTATTAGAGTAAACGTCCGAGTTAACATCGGTATCGGGATCCTAGGGGGTCCTTATTAGTCCGGGTATAAGGTTAGTTGCTACTATCCGGCCGCCGGCGGAGGTAAGGATCTGTTATCGGGTCTAGTAGTTCTATGTTTACCGGTATTAGATCTTGGTCTACCTATATAATCTAAGAGTCCTTTATAATAACGTTCTTACTAAATCTCTCTAGTCGACTACTACCCTTTACGTTACCTACTAGGTTCTTAACGCCTATAGCATATAGGTCTATAGCGTAGAAAGGTACGACTACGTTCGCATTAGAGTCAATTAGCTTCGTCGGTAGTGTTTCCTAGTAATAGATCGTTACGACTACATATATCTCCTCGAGAGATTTTAGGGATATATACTTAGTATTTATTACCTCGCCGAAACTAGCCTCGATTACCTCTCGTAGATAGCCGGTATAGGTTGCTAGGAGTATAGCTTCTTCTAGTTAGTTCTTAACGTCGAAGGTGCTATTACGGCGGCTAGTTATTAGCGGCTAGTTATTAGTGTTTTTAGGTACCGGTTTAGAAATTCGTTCGTCCTATCGATCTCGAACTAACTATCGTCTGCTCCGGCTATGTTTATAAGTCTATTTGCTAACATAGCCCGCTATAGGATCGGATAGGACGTCTCTATGTCTATTAACTACTTTATCTATAATATAATAAATGTATAGTTCTTATATAATCTAGCGTAAAAGATTAGAATGTATCGGTTAATTACCCGGCAAAGCAGTCCGATATCTATATACTTTACGGCTCGCGATAGTATATAGTATATCTCGACGACGTAGAGAAATCTAACGTAGTTCCTACGCTCTTCGTTACTATTAGCCCTAGCGGTAGCCTTATTAGTCGTACTACCCTTTTTCGACTAATGCCTTTTAGATAAGTACAAGTTCTTCGCCTTAATAGTATCCCCTTCTAGGTAGTCGGGATCTAGGGAGTAGGCCTTTCGCGAAAAGGCCTTCTAATAGACCTTATCGACTAGTTTAGGGAACCCTCGACGAGTAAGCGCGCGTATATAATTCGACATTACTACCGGACTATATATAGCCGGTTTAATCTCTTCGTATACGAATGCTAGTACCCGGGCGTTAAAACTATCTAATGTTAGTCGCTCTAGATAGCTATAGGGTATATAGAACGATAGGTATATCTTCCTCTCTATTAGCCCTCGATAGACTATTAAGGATAATTTGGCGGTATAGCTATCTCGCCTATTAAAGTTGTTCTCGGTCGCCTATATAAGGCACATCTTTAGATAGAACAACCCTAGTAATAGTAGCACCTATTACAACTTATCGAACGCATTATCGTTCTCTCGAGCCTCTTTAAGGTATGTTCGGATATTCTTTATAGATAGTTAGTCGCTATATATTAAGAATATAACATTCGTCTAATTATATATATAGCGTTCTAGTTTCTCCCTTAGTAACCGGGTTCGTAGGATACCGCTTAGCAACGCATTTGGTAGCGTTCTAGGTGCCCCCGATTAGCGGCCGTATATATTATAGCTACCTAGGACTAACGAATTGCGTCCGCTAGGTAGGTTACTATTACCTACTATCGAGGATAGCGCCTAGGAGCTCGTAGCGGTGCTCTAGAATAGCTAAATAATAGACTAGGTCGCTAAATATAGTTATTAGGAGGTCGGAGGAGAGCTCTAGGACGCCGGATACTACTATTAGGATAGCTAAAAAGTAGACTAGGATGCCGGATACTACTATTAGGAGGTCGAAGGAGAGCTCTAGGATGCCGGGTACTACTATTAGGAGGTCGAAGGAGAGCTCTAGGATGCCGGGTACTACTATTAGGAGGTCGAAGGAGAGCTCTAGGACGCCGGATATAGCTACTATAATAGCTAAGATCTAGACTAGGACGCCGGAGTTAGCTGTTATAATAGCTAAGATCTAGACTAGGACGCCGGATATAGCTACTATTCGACGGCGCCGCTATCGTCGGTAGGAGTACGAGTCTCGACCGCGACTATACTAGCCCCTAGGGACTATGCTTCCTACTGCCGTAGGAATTCGTTATATATATCTCGGTATCCGAGTTGTCGCTTAAGTATGTTCTTAATTATAGCATACGTGCCTTTAGTTATCCCTTCGTACTCGAACATAAGATTTAGGGTATACGTTACGCTTTTCTATCCCTTTAGTCGATCGAGTATAGGAAACGTAGGGAAGCTAGTAACATTATCCTAGTCGATCTTCTTGTTTTTATGCCCTCTACCCGTAGCGGTCTCCCTACTAGTGCCGTAGTTAATACTAGATGTTCTAGTCCGATTCTCGCGATATAGAGGAACATCCTCTACGGGGGTAATAGTACCTAAATACTAAGTACCCGCATCCGGGTATAGTCTAACGATAGCCGAGACGATAAGATTACGTAATATTTATTTCTAAATAGTGTCGTATCGATTGCCGTCGCCTTCGAGTATATCTACGAGCTAAAGGGGCTTATCCTCGCGAAAGTACTCTCGCTTTAAACTAGATAGTAGCACCTCGATGCTTTTAAGTACTATGCTAGTTATAACATACTTTAGCTTGTCCTCGCGGTTATGCCTATACTCCCTAGTCTTATAGTATATGTCTAGATTGTCGTAGATACTATATATATAATAATCTCGCCCGAAGTCGGTAATCCGGTCTTTCGCTAGGGAATATAGTTATCGATTATAACGATATATGCTCTTCGGAGACGTATAGACACCTATTCTAGACAACACTATAATTACTCGCTACTTTACGCCTTAACTCTAAAAGTATAGTCCTATCTAATTAGGGAACTAACTATAATATCGTGGATATTTCGTTCGTCCGAGTAGGCTAGCGATAAGACCTACGCGTCTAAGTATATAATTATCTAGGACCGCCTTCCGTAGTAGTCCTAATATGCCCTTAAAGAGCGCCTATATAGACGGGACGCACTCTCCTATCGACCGAACCGCGCCCTTATAGTCTAAGTCTTCTACGGGCATTTTTTTATTCTACTAGCCGAACTCCTAAAGACGTAAGTATATTACCGGGTATATACTAGACCTCCTTACCTAACGCTCCCGTAATAACTCTAACTCGCTATATACCGTTTCCGCGTTTATCTACTTACTAGAAGGTATATACTTAACTACCCTACTATATATCTAGTCTTTCTATAATAGACTAGCTAACCTCTTCGTTCTAGTAGCGGCCGTCTCTACTTAATTAGATAAAGAGGTTGTTACGGGGTGTAGTCCTTGTCCTACTCTACGTTTATTTAAGACTGCTTTTGCTTTATTAGCGGTGTTCTTACCGGTCCTTAATCTCCGACCTCGAACTTCCGTTTCTTCTTATTTCTCTTAGTTAGTAAAAGTTCACAATCTAATATCGACTTTTCGTTATAACACGTCTTGCTCGCTGTTACCGTGTTATAACTTTTACTTACTTTAAGCTACCCTAACTACCGATAAGTTCGTATAGTCGCCGTAGCTCGTCTCTACCGCCTAACGGCGCTTAGTAATAGACATAGCCTTAGCCTTAGAATTAGCCTTAGCTAGCGCATTAGTAAGAAGCGCATTAGTATTAGCTAGCGCCTTAGTAAGAGGCGCATTAGTATAACTCGGTAGGGCTCGGAATAAGTAACGGTAACCGATTTTCCTTACTCTCTACCTAGGACAACGAAGAAGTGTTTACCTTCCGCTCTTAGACCCCTACGCCCTTAGAACACGAACTACAAACTTTAGCTATCTCTAACCTCTAGCTACCGACACCGTAAAAGGCCGAGTTACTCGCTCGTACGAGAAAACTACGCGCTAATCTGAAGACCCGAGCCGATCGATCCCGTAGTATAGCGCCTACAATGCCTCCTAACGACCCCCTTCCGTCGTAGTCGCGTACGTAAGATTCCTATACGACTGCCTCTATAATGCGTAACACCTAGAACGACGTCTACGAAGACGAAGCCGACCGGTTCCTTAATAGCCTACTACACCGGACAAGCGAGTCTTAGTAAGAGTAGGAAGCAGACATCGAAGGGGATACTACATTCGATAAAGAATATAGTAGAGCTATAGGACCATATAACGGAGAAATCGACCTAACCGGCCTTATTCCGGTTAATTAAGGGCCTAACGGCCAAAAGAGCCTAAAATACTCCAAGGACAACTTCTTAGTAAAGGACGTATAGGACTTCGTAGTTAAAGTCTTATAGAACCCTAAGCAGTTCCACGACGTAGTACACCGGGCGAGGAAGTGGATCGACTAGATATCTCGAGCTCTAAATAAGGCTAAGTAGAAGACTATTAAGTACCTTAAGGATAGGGAGATATAGAAGGTCGACCGTAAGAAGTATAAGCTACGTCTAGTAAAGAATAAGGATTAGCGCGCAAAGATTACTACGTTTATCTAAGGACTTTAGACCGACATTAAGCATTGGGCGGATAAGCACTCGTCCGTATAGAATAATATGGAATTAGTTTAAGATTACAACCTCGACCTAACTACTTAGATTAAGGATCTTTAGGATAAGACTTAGGTCTTTCTCGACTACATCCGCGCGTAGCCGGGTGGTTTTTAGCACTTCTAGGCAGCTATTGCTAAGACTCCAAACCTAAAGGCTCGGTACGATCGTACGTAGGACTAGCTATACGACTTTAAGTTCTCGGCGTAGGGACGCGCTAAATAGTAGAAACCCTATTATTCGGCTATCGATAACTCGGACTACGACGATCTCTCCGATATCTTATACTCTACGGTATAGAACACTAACGTATAGACACCTACGCCTTAGGCCCGTTTTAAGACGCCTAGTTAATAGTAATAAACCCGTCTTCCGACACCGGCTACTATAGTAACCTCTCGATAGCTCCCGATTCCCGCACTATAGTTAATAGTGCTATATAATAAGATCTATCGCGGCCGACCTACGGTAGCGTATACCGCAACTATAGCCGAGACGATCCTATCTCTAGACAATTAGGGCTGGACTGTTATTAACTACGGCAATTATAAAATTATGTTCCAAATGCCCGACAAGTAGTATAGGGACAAAGAGAAGGATACAATATAGTTCTCCGAGTAGCGTAATAAGATAGCGAGCTACTTTACGTATAAGTCCTACTACTACATAAGTGCATAACATCAAATCGATACTACTATTAACTAGACTAGCGGAGGCGCGTAGAAGAAGATCTAGCCTTAGCTCCGCTCCGCTTCGGGTTTGAAATCCGTGGAGGATGTCCTAGCCCTACTTTAGACCTTCTATAGCTAGCACTACGAAGCTAAGCTTATGTAGAACAAGTTCTACGGCCTCGAAATAGAACCTGGCTCTAAACTTAACGACTTCCTGTCCGAATTCGGTAAATATGCTAACTACGTTTACTTGGAGCCTACCTAGGAGGTATACTACCTTCGTCGCATAATCTACCGCACTAAGTTCGCTAAGTACTTAGTAGGCGAGTAGTATTAGTCCGCTAAAGAAATAATAGCACGACTACGTACTATCGATATAGACCTTAACGCTACTACTAATCAAGTTGCTACTACGAAGCTAAAGACCGCTATACTAACGGCTGCTACTAACTTATCCGCACCTATAGCGTCGAGGACTTATGCCCCTCGAGCTAGTAGTAGTACGTATAACGGTGGCCCCGTCGCTCGTAGTCTCCTTAATAGTATAAATTAGGGACTTCCGAAGGCATATAATTAGCTTAAGGCTCGTCGGGCCTATAAGCTAATAACATAGTCTAAGATGGAACAGTTGTCCGCCGCCAATAGGTGCTTCGTTTATAAGGGCGCTAACTACCGCCGCGATAACCCTTCGTACCCGATAGCACCCTACTATATCGAGCGCGTTCGTTAGTTCGTAACATCCGTATATACGGCCCCAACGTCCGCTAACCCTACTCCGGCTACTAGATAAGGCTACCTTATCGATCTCGACGAGTCATGAAATAGGAGCGCTCGTACCTAGATAGCGAAGGTATAAGCGATAAACCCCTAGTACTACTACGACTACCCGACCCGCCGGCACTAGATCTACTAGTAACTAGTTTCCGATAGTACGTTTAGCTACCGCCGAAACAACCTAATAGGCGTTCCCGTCGGTTAAGCGAGAAGACTAAAGCCAAGATACTTAAGGTCGTCCAGGCCTTCGAGGCGATAGAACTTCTTAAGCCTACCTTACGCCCACGCTCGCTAGTCTTCCGATAGGTAGTAGTCGAACTACGTTCCTCGCCGACTTTAAGCGAAAAGGTTAAACTTACCGCTACTAGAGTAGATTCGACCTACCCGGTCCCTATCTCCGAATACATTATCTTTAACGGAAAGATCGGTAATTATACGGTCCGCGTCTATCTTAATAGCGGCGCGGATACTTACTACGTTAGTATAGAATTTGCATAACGCATAAAGATAGCCCCTTTAGAACATCCTCTACCCGTCGAATATACCGATAGCAGCCGTAGTACGCTAATTACTAATTAGACGAGTATTAAGCTCTAGCTAGCAACTTATATCGAAGAGCTACCCTACTTTATTACTAACCTAGAATACGACGTCGTGCTCGGTAGGCTATAGCTTTAGAAGCATAACCCGAGTATCGACTTTAAAGCCGGTCGCATTACTTTCGATAAGCTATACTACACGGATTACTACCTAGAGGATTAGCTCGCTAGACCGCCAAGTATCTATTACGCCCTAAAACCTAGCACACGTCGCAAGCCCGAGGTTTAGGCTTACATAATAACTACGGGAGAGGCGTACGATACTATAATAGCCGGCGCCGACGGCTACTTCGTCTAGGACTATACACCTAGTAACGTCTACAAGACTTGCGCCGAGGTTAATAGGGCTCTAAGACTTTATAAACTTAGCCTAGCAGATTTTGAGAATTACATACGCGATAAACCTACCGCTAATAGGGAATTTATAGTGCTAGAAGAGTACACCGACTATCGCTATATGTTCGATAAAAAGGCCGTAGAGTCCCTACCGAACTTACTACTACTACATCGACCCGATAGTAACCTCGCTATCGACTTCGAGCTAGGGGCAAAGATACCCTTCCGTAAGCTATATCCTATAGCTAAAAAAGAGCTAGCCGTTGTCGCTAAGCATATTAAGGATTAGTGCGCTAAAGGCATTATCCGCGAAAGCACTTTACCCTACGCTTTACCGGTAATCCTAGTAAAGAAGGGGGATAAGGGCATCCGGGTATGCGTCGACTTTAGGGTAGTGAATGCAATTACTATAAAGAATCGATACCCTCTACTACATATTCGAGAAACGCTCTTATGTATAGGGAAGGCTAAGATCTTTACCGTATTAGATATCGTTATAGTATTTAATAGGCTCCGCATACGAGAAGGGGACGAATAGAAGATAGCCTTTACCTCCCGATATAGTATATACGAGTATCTTGTAGTGCTATTTGGCCTAGCTAACGCACCGGCCCAGTTTCAGGCTTATATTAACCGGACATTAGGGGATTGTTTGGATAACTTCGCGTCGGCATAGATCGACGACCTTATTATCTATAGTAAGAACTACGAAGACTACGTTCGACATATCCGTAAAGTACTACGCCGCCTCGAAGAAGCGGAGCTACTACTAGATATTAAGAAGTGCAAGTTCTTCGTCTAGGAAGTAGTCTATCTTGGCATTATTATTACTACGATAGGCCTAAAGATAGATCCCCGTAAGGTTAAAGCAATTACTAGTTAGCAGAAACCGTTATGCTTAAAAGACACCCAAGCATTCCTCGGTTTAAGCAATTTCTACCGTAGGTTTATTAAGGATTACTCCGAGATCGCTCGACTACTTACGGTACTATCGAAGGGTTAAGCGAATACCGCTAAATAGCGCGACCGACTAGCTTTCGTCTAGACGGACGAGTATTAGATAGCGTTCGAAGCTCTTAAAGAGGCTTTTACAATAGCACTAATCCTTATATACTACGATCCGGCTAAGCTATATATAGTCGAATGCGACTCCTTAGACACTATTACGGTAGGCGTCCTTTTACAAACTAGCGATAACGGGGTCCTATACCCGATTGCGTTTTTCAGCCGTAAAATAACTCCGGCTAAATGCAACTACGAAATCTACGATAAGGAGCTAATAGCGATTATTCGCTCCTTTGAGGAATGGAGGCCCGAGCTAATCGCTAGTCCGGCGTATATGCTTAGTAACTATAGGAGTCTTAAGCATTTCATAACTACTAAACAGCTTAACCGTAGGTAGGCCTAGTAGGCCGAATTCCTCGCCGAATTCGACTTCAAAATCTAGTATCGTACCGGTCGCTCTAATAGAAAGGCCGATAGTCTTATACGACGCTCGTAGGATACTAACAACGCCGATAACTTGGCTAACCGTAATAGAGCTCTATTAAAAGATAACTAGCTCTTACCTAAATTGCGCGAGGCCCGCGTTTTGAAATAGGTACGTCTTAACACTTATACAAAGTTAGCCGAGTAATAGTAGGAGGCTACTAATCGTCTCGCGTAAGAAGACAAGTTATTGGATAAAATAATTACCGATAGCTACGCTACCGATCCCTTAGCCCAAGCTATCTTACTAGGCCTCTCTAAATAACAACCACGATTACTAATAGCCGTCGATACCCGCGTATCGTTAGGCGACTATAGGGTTTAAGGTGCGCTAATTATAGTTAAAAACAGGACATACGTGCCTACTTCCGATGCCGATGCTCTTCGTACTAAGGTATTAAGGCACCACTATAGTAAACCCCTAGCAGGACACCCTAGCCGTAAAAAGACGTATAACCTAGTCTCTCGGAACTATTTCTAGCCGGGACTTTACGACGACTGCCGCCGTTTCGTGCGCAACTACTAGACCTATAATCGCATTAAGGCCTTACGGGAATCGTACTAGGGCTAGCTACGACAGCTTCCAGTCCCCTTATGCTTATACGAATCGATTGCCCTAGACTATATAGTTTACTTACCTAATAGCGAACTCGACGGAGTCGTCTATAACAACATCCTCGTCGTAACTAATAGGCTAACTAAGCGTAAGCATCTGATACCGGTTAAGGACATAACCCCCTAGACGACCGCTAATGCCGTGCTACGATATATAGTTAGCTAGTAGGGTATCTTTAAGGAAGCTACATTAGACCGAGGAGTCTAGTTCCTTAACGCCTTCTACTAACGACTTAGCGAGCGGCTTAGGATCTATTAACACTTCTCGACCGCTTGGCATCCCTAAACCGATAGTTAATCCGAGAACTCTAACTAATAGATAGAGACATACCTACGGGCATATATTAACTTCGAGCAAAACGACTAGGCCTTATAGCTCTAGACTACCGAATTCGCCCTTAACAACGCCAAATCCGCTGCTACTGGAGTGTCGCCCTTCTTCGTAACACTTAGACGAAATCCTAAGATCGAAGTTCGTTACGTAGACGCTAAGCCGGCTACTTCTGCCGCGTAGCGGGTCTCGTAGAAAAATGCCGACGAGTTCGCTAAAGAACTCCAACACGTTCTCGACTAGTGCAAAGCCAACATCGTATATACTTAGGGCCTTTACGACTATAGCGATAAGCGCGCCGTTATACGTACGTATATAGTCGGTAATAGGGTATAGCTCGACATACGCAATATTCGTACTCGGCGTAAAGCTAAGAAACTGTCGGATAAGAACTCCGGCCCCTTTACTATTAGCGAGGTGCTCTTTACTAACGTCTACCGCCTTAATCTCGGCCCTTAGTTATAGATACACGATGTCTTCTATACGAACCTACTACGCCTAGCTTTAGACGATGCCTTCGGCACTTAATAGCTCGACAACATAACGCTACTACCCGACATAATTAATAGATAAGAGGAATAGGAGGTGGACGAAGTAGTGTCTTCTCGGATAAAAGGACGCTAGAAGTATATTTACTATATACTTAGATAGAAGGGTAGTGAACTTACGGAGGTGTTCAGACTAGAGGATCTTCAGAACTATTAAGAGCTAATTGCCAACTTCTATTAGCAACACCCTACTACGCCGCGACCGCTTAGATACGAACCTCTACTAGGATAGGTCGCTACTAGAGAGATCGGACTAGAACACGTTGTTAGTCTATAGCCCGCTAATAGATAGTCGGACTTCTAAAACGCCTACTCTACTACCTTACCGTATAGCTCCGCTACCGCGATCGAGTATAAAACCTTAACGTTAGTAGTGCGTAATACGCCGGTTCGGTATCTTTAGGAGTAGATACTGTTTTACGGAGGGGATATGTTACGGGGTGCAGTCCTTGTCCTACTCTACGTTTATTTAAGACTACTTTTACTTTGTTAGCGGTGTTCTCGCTGGTCCTTAACCTCCGACCTCGAACTTCCGTTTCTTCTTATTTCTCTTAGTTAGTAAAAGTTCACAATCTAATATCGACTTTTCGTTATAATACGTCTTACTCGCTGTTACCGTGTTAGAGGTACCTTTCTTATAAGAGATATATAGCTCGATAAAGTCTTCGAACGTTATCCTCTATTCTTTTATCTAGGCTAGTAGAAGGTCGACCTTCTCTCTCTTCGTCTTGCCTTTAATATAACGGTTTCTCGGTCCTCCTTAGGCGCTAGCATTTCGGCTCTAATTCGATTTAGACTCGCTAGTATTCGATATCGACTAAGACGGCGTTCGAACTAGAGGCGTCCGTTTAGGTACCTTACGTTTACGAAGCTAACGGCCTTTCCGTACGACTAGGCTCGAGGTTTCTATTATAGTAGACATCTATATAATATTAATATACTAGTATAAACGTATAATAAGGTGTTATTAAGATCGAGTAGGGGCTAGTATTATACGCTAAATCTGAAATCCTTAGCAAAATAGTCTACCTTATTAACCGAGCGACCTCCTCCTTATCTATACTATCGACACCTAACTACTAACCTAGCCGATGCTTCTATAGCACCGTATTTACTACCCGCGCCTAACTACGCGACGTTATTACGACTATTAGTTTAGGCGACGCTACTACTAGCGCCGGAGAAGTAGACCGACGTCTAACCGTCCGAATCTAATTCGGATCTAATACTATACCGAAATGACGAGTACCCGTACGAGCACTACTAATAGATGCTTTAGGCGTAGTTATCTACTTCGTAGTAGAACCGCTAGTATACGCTCTAGGTAGAGGAGTAGAAAGGCGGGTAGAAGAGCTAGATATATAACTAGGAGGGAGAACTACTCTACCTAGACCTCATAACGGCTAGGTTTTAACCGCTAGGTTTTCGGCTAGGTTAGGTGAATTCCGAGAATCCTAATTTTTAGGTTTTTGCGGTTTAGGATAAACCTAAAAAAATTTAGGATTGGTTTTAAGCTAGTTAACCTAGAATACTATACGGTTAACCGGAAAAATAAACCTAAGAAATATCGAGATCTCACTTTTGGAAAAAAATAAATTGCCGATTTTATAGGTTTTAAGACGCCTAGTATCCGTATGGACTATATACACTACTGTCCTAAAGCTTGTTAGAAGGCTATAGTACGGGATCCGGAAAAAAACAATAGAATAATATAAATTCGTCGTTATAGACTAGTAGTTTTAGAGGGTTCTACCTTCTATTAACAAATATGTTATAGTCCTTTAGACAAACTACCGACTACTTCCGCCGACTATAGGCGAGCCTTAGATCCCGACTAGCTACATTGTAATAAGAGGCGAGATGAATAACGTTATAATAACTTATCTCGATCGAATTCGGGGTCCGAAGCTCGATAAGCTTCTTTACTAATCTATTACTTTCGACACCATATTAACCAAACGACATCGAGTCCGATTAACACTATTTTTGAAGCGCATTAGGGCCTATACTTACCTCTCGGCAATATTACACATAGAGGTAGCACACCGCACATCGCTATTACTAGAATTATACCGCGACCGCGAGGATCGTACGTTTGTTGTTTGTTTGTTTGTTTGTTTATTCCATTTACGTCCTTTCGGAGTCCAAGACTATATAGGACGGCCTTGCAAGCAAGGCAGTAGATCTATTTACAATCATATTCTTTCGGTATTCTTCGACCTTAGGGGAAACCCCGTGCCTAAGGCAACGCTAAAGGACTTTAAACAAATGCAAGACAAAGGAAATCAAACGAGTGTTGCTAAATTTTCGCGCCAAGCTTTTTGTAGAATTTTCAGCGGATCCTTCCGCTTCGTACATATACGCTGCAAATTCGAAAAGTAGAGTAGAGTGTCGTGCAAAATGCCGTGCAATACCGTATAAAATGCCGTATAAAAGTAGCTATCCAACTCGCTATCTTCTCTTATCCTCAATATGCCTTTATAGAATCGTATGCCGCCTTCTAGCGTATACAACTACGTAGGTTAATCGCAGAGTTGTAGGTTCCACCGAGTCCTATCTCTTTAAAGTGTACTTATCCGTAGAGGACCCGAATCTCTAGAGGGAAAGAGGTGCGGTTCGGTTCGGATTTCGAGGAGGTGCGCGTATAGGGTAGAG
>JALRMM010000592.1:0-17760 GCA_026122155.1 Zymoseptoria crescenta
AGATCGGTGGAAGACTGCCTTCCGTACTAGGTACGGGAGTTACTAGTATAAAGTAATGCCCTTTGGGCTTACGAACGCGCTAGCGACGTTTCAGACATATATTAACCGCGCCTTGTAAGGCCTAGTTAATATAAGCTGTGTAGTGTATCTAGATAACATCCTTATATATAGCGCAACCTATACGTAACACGTTTACGACGTTTACGTAGTACTGGAGCGCCTACGGAAATTTCGGCTATATGCCTAATTTAAGAAGTGCAGCTTCTTTAAGAAGTTAGTAGACTTCTTAGGCTACGTAGTAACTACTAATAGAGTTACTATTAACACTAGCAGGATCTATGCGATCGCTAAGTAGCCTACGCCCACTACGTTAAAGGAAGTTT
Source organism: Zymoseptoria crescenta (assembly GCA_026122155.1). NCBI lineage: Eukaryota > Fungi > Ascomycota > Dothideomycetes > Mycosphaerellales > Mycosphaerellaceae > Zymoseptoria > Zymoseptoria crescenta. The sequence goes on from JALRMM010000592.1 coordinate 384, forward strand.
AAGCGTTCCTTAGCTTCACTAACTTCTATCGGAGATTTATCTCCTATTACTCCAAGGTCGTCAAGCCTTTAACGGACCTTTCGAAAGGAGCTAAGAACGGCAAGAAGCCGGGTCCGATCGAGTGGCAAGCCCCTTAATAAGAGGCGTTTGAGGTATTAAAGAGAGCCTTCTAGGAGGCCCTAATCCTAAAGCATTTCGACCCCGCGAAGAGGTTACGTATAGAGACCGATATATCTAATTTTGCTATCGCCGGAATCCTCTCCCAACTCTTCGACGCTAAGTAGCACCCTATTACCTTTTGGTCGAGGAAAATGCTTCCCGCGGAGATAAATTACGAGACTTATAATAAGGAGTTACTTGTAGTCGTTACGGCGTTTAAATAGTAGCGTCTATATTTAGACGGTGCTACGTACACGGTTAACGTAATCGTAGATTATAACAACCTTAAGAGCTTCATAACTATAAAGCAATTAAACGGTCAGTAGGCGCGTTAGGCCGTAGAGCTCGCGCCTTATAACTTTATAATTACGTATCGCGCCGGGAAACTTAACCTAGCCGATACGCCCTTACGCCGAAGCGATTACGAACTAACTACGAAAGAGATAATAGATTATTTGAATATACTGTTGCCGAGTCTCTAGAACAAGCTACGAGCTTGGTTAGAGGGCATAGCAACGCTTGCCTAGGCTAATAGCCTATCGATTAGAAGGATTAATGCGACCTTCGGTTCGATCGAGTCTAAAAGAACTATGTCCACGACGTCGATAGCGCCGTTAGACGGATCGTATGCCGTATCCTTACCTCGGAGTGTCGTACGTGCTATCGTTAGAGACGACGGTCTATATGTATATATTCCTAGCCTACTCTACGACTACGTAAGATCTATTACGAAGCTCGACCGAGAGGCTTACGAACTACTTACGAGAGTAGAGGCACATAGCTCTACGTATCGATCCGAGTTAGGATACGAGTATATAAGTAGAGAGGGGATATTGTACTATAGCGACGCTATGTACATCTCTAAGGATTGCGCATTAAGAGCGTAGATTATGCGCATGCATTATAATAATCCCTTAGCCGGTTATTTCGGTAAGGACAAGACTATCGAGTTAATAAAGCGCAAGTACTTCTAGCCACGTCTTGTAATAGACGTCGCTAAATACATTGCTAGATGCAATAAATGTCTTATAAACAAAGCGCGACACTATCGGCCTTACGGCGCATTAGCTTCGCTCCCGCTTCTACGAAGAGCGTAGTAAGACATTTCCATGGATTTTATTACTAATCTACCTCCGAGTAAGCTAAACGGTTCCGTGTTTACTACTATACTTATAATTATTTGCCGATACACTAAGATAGTGAGATTCGTGCCTATAACTAAACAGTGCACGAGTGCTAATCTTATAGGTATCCTTAAACGAGAAGTAATTCGCTTCTTCGGCGTACCGAGAAGTATTATAAGTAATAGAGGTTCTATCTTTACGAGCTAGTATTAGTCTAACTTCTGCTTTGAGGCAAAGATTAAAAGGAAGCTGTTAACAGCGTTCCACCCTTAAACAGATAGTCAAACTAAGAAGGCAAATTAGACCCTCGAGTAGTACCTTCGTATCTATATCGGCGAGGATTAAACTAAGTAGGCAAAGGTGTTGCACTAGGCTAAGTTTGCCTATAACAATAGTCTGCAAGGGACTCTGAAACAGAGTCTATTCTATATACTATACGGTTGGAATCCTAACCTTATTACGTTATTATCGTCTCGGGACGAGACTCTTAAGGGAAGGGCGCTAGTAGCTATAGATATAGCGAAGCGGTTACGAGAGCAATACGAACGGTTAACGGAGCGTTGGGAGTATGCTATAGCAATGTAAAAGAAGCATTATAACAAGGGACGCAAAGCGAGAAGCTATGTCGTCGGTAACCTTATGCTCCTCTCTACTAAGAACTTAAAGATAGACCTTCCGAAGAAGAAGATAGGACTAAAGTTCGTTAGACCGTTCCGCGTAATCGATATTATCGGCACGTAATTATATCGTCTAGCGTTACTAAATACGACACGAATATATAACGTATTCCATGTCTCCCTTCTAGAGCCGTAGACTAGGCGCGAGAACCCCGAAGAGGTTGCGATAATGCTAGTCGCGGATAAAGTAGGAGAGTAGGAAGTTAAAGAGATCCTATAGGCTAAGAAGGTCAAAGGACAGATAATGTATCTCGTTAAGTGGAAGGGCTAGCTAGAGGAGTATGCTACATTCGAGCCCTATAACAATATTAAGGACTGCGAAGCTTTAGATATATTTAAGGTAAAGCCTAAGCGTAGTAGGCGCGAACGGTAGCCGAAGACATTACCTAAGAATGAAAAGTAATCGTGCTTAAATAGTTGTTAACCTATGTGCACGTCGTAACTATAGAGACTTTAAAGGCGCCGCTCTATTACGAGTGCTTACCCTCTTCGAGGAAACAAAGTCTATCCTATACCTCACAAATCCTTATTATCCTTAGGAATAGGCGCTATAACGGATGTAGATGCCGCTACCCCTATATTATTAAACGTGCTAGCTTCATTGTTACGGTCGCTAGCCACGAACCGGCTCTTCTAATTGTATAGCTTACGGTTACTAGCGAGTGCCGCGAGGATACCTTCGAAGTCGCGATATCCCGCGGGAATTATCGGAACGACCTAAAATAATAGTTAGCGCGTAGTATGCGAAGGGAATGTAAGGGACTTACGAGAATAGCTAACTCCGCTAGGATACGTAGAGAATCTACGATATCGGAGACCTTCTATAAGCCTTCGCCGATAAGTAGAATAGGCTAAGGAGTAGGATTAGTCTTCGCCTGTTTTAACTCAAATTGCTAAGCGCTAGAGAGAAACTAATAGAAGACTGCGATCTTTTCTATAGCGTCCTCGCGAGTAGTATCGACGTCCTCGATAGTAGCTTTATAGTCCAAGTTACGAAGATCTAATAGCGCTATCTCCATAGCGTCCCAAGCAACACGGCATCCGAGCGGGAGCTCCTTATAGTCCTATTTGGCACTCCTACGGATAGTTAGCGAATGTAAGCCGAAGGGATAGCGAAGTACTTACTTGCACCCTTCGTAGCGGATCTTTACCGAGGTATACGAGCAATTGTAGTCGACCGCGCGAGAGTAGTTACCGCGGTTACCTTTACTAATGTAGCTAGTATAGCGCTAGTAGGGACGAGGAGGACGGACGCTATATAGCACCTTCGGATAAGTAGGCGGCGGAGGACCTCTATACGCCTTACTTAGAGACGTTATAGCCGGAGGCTCGATAGTCTTACCATCCTTATTGTTATTCTTAATAATAGGAGAAACTTCCGTAGCCGGAGCCTTCGTAGCTCCCTTTCTCGAGTACGGAGTTTTCGGAGTCTAAGGAGCATTAGCTCCCTTAGTAATAGTAGCTTTCGTCTATAGGCGGGACGAAGTACGAGGCTTCTTAGATAAAGACGTAACAACTTCGTTACCGTCTTTAAAGCTAGCCGTAGCGCGGCCGCGCTTTAGATCGGCTTTCTTAATACCGGAAGATTTCTAAGGAGTCGGAATATTCGCCGAACGTTTACCGAAGGACTCGCGCGTACGCGGCGTGTCCTTATTAGATTCTACTAGAGTAATTAGTACATCTTATAGAAGCTATCTCAAAGGCTCTTACGCTTAGGCCGTATAGGTCGCTATCTCTTTCGAGGCTCCGACGGCTACGCCGACTTATTAGGTAGGACCGAACCTAAGCTAAGGGAGTCGCGCGAGCGTACCTTAGGTTCGTAGGTTACGCCAAATCGGTATGCTATAATCTAATTAGCACAAGCTAGAGATAATTATAGCTACGCTTACCTATCGAGTCGTCCGTTAAAGTGTCCGTAATGCGTAGGCTAGGCCGCTTAGAAGGCTTCTACGACTAGGACGAGCGATCTAGAGGGTTATTAGACCGCTTAGCTTTAGTCTTACTACGTTAACAGCCAAATTGCGCGGGATCTTTCTTAGCTAGAGGAACGGAAACTGCGCGAAACTATTATAAAGGCGGTATGGTTTTATCGAGCTCTATTAAGAGTCGACGTTCGGCCGAGGAAGGATTAGACATGCTTATAATACACCGCGTACGGTATACGAAGTCCAAGCGAGAGTAATGCGAAGGTAGTAGTGTCTAAGAAAGTCAGCTCCGAAAAACAGAGGGTAAATAAGTATAGAAACTTGCCGTCGCCTAGACACCCTCGATCCACTATATTTGTTAATGTTGTTGTTAACAACTTAGGAATGCATTAAACGGAAGTAGATGTTGTAGAAGTAATGTTTATAGCAGACGGTATAGATATATATACGCTGCCGCCGAGCTAACTAATAAGTCACCGGGTGCATATATATAGGCTCGTACCGCATAACATGCGAAGTAATCGCGAAGTAATTACGAAGTGAGCCTACTAAATCCCCTTTAAGCGCGCCGAGGACGACGCTTATAAGGAGAGGAGGCAATTATAACAGCACCGCCAAGGACTACTGTAAGGATTACTACTAAAGGTAGTAATCCGGGTCGAGTAAAGTTATCCTTCGGTTATATAACTAAGGAGGTAACAAATGCTTGGCGCATGCCTACCGTATATAAGGCGAAGGGCTTACGCTCGCACATTGAATTCTACAAGAATTAGTCTTACCTTTTATCCAGTGGATATTGGGCGTTCCTTACATTGCTATAGACCCTACCGCCTTTACAATACTAAACCTTATCCTACGGTCCGTCTAATGCTCCTCGATATATTACGGTATTACGGCGACGTTGTCTTATTTTGGGTATATCCTTACTAACGCTAGCTAGGCTTAGTAAGGCCGAGTCGGCTTTGGATTTGAATTGTTTAACTACCTTCCCAACGTTACACATATATATTATTTACATATCCGTAATCGCAATCTCTCGCGCTATCTACTCTAGCTATGAAATTAATGCATATGCGACACGTTGTCGAGTTGGTGTTCTAATAGCTAAGAAACGTTACTTTCCTACGAAAGTTTATTAGACCGTTAGGTAAAGCTTAAGGATTAGGCACTAATTTAGGCATTAAAAAGAAAATGTAACGAGAGCGATATCCAACGGTCTATCTAGAGATAGATGCTAGATACTAGATGCTAGATACTAGATGCTAGATGCTAGATACTAGATACTAGATACTAGATGCGCTACTAGATGCGCTACTAGATACGCTACTAGATGCGCTACTAGATGCGCTACTAGATGCGCTACTAGATGCTAGATACGCTTTGTAGATAGATAGTTAGTAGAGGGTAGGTCCAAGGAGTAGGAAGAGAAGATAAACGTAGCTAGAACAAAAAGAGTTATACGCTAGAACAAAATAGAAAATACTCGCGTACTTAGCTATAGTAGTTAGTAAATTGTCGCTAGATTTGGGCTGGATTCACACTAGAACAAAGAGTTATACTAGAACAAAATAGACACTTAGAGGTATAAGAGCTAGTAATTCTACATATCCGGATATCTTTAATATCTTTAGATAAGTATTATCTAGTATTATAGCACCCTACATTCGGCTTGCGTTTAGCTTGATGTATACTTTTAAAATAGACAATCTTAAATAGCCCTCTACCCTAATAGAGCAATAGAGTAGTAGGTTAACTAACTATACAATTCTATTAAACGTATTAATATCCCTAGGCTATAATTCCACTTTTTAGCTAACTTGTGTAGTTGTTATGCTATATAAATCCCTATAGCTGATTTTTAACCCTCTAAAATACGTTTTGTACCTATTCTTACCCTTTATTATTAGGCGCTTAAAGAGAGCTCCTACTAGCCCTTATATAGCCCTTATCCTAATACTATAGTAGGGAAAGCCGTGATAGTTACGTATATCTAGTAGTGCTACCTTCGTCGCTAGGTAGTTAATAAATCTTATCCTCTATTATGCTACCCTTTTAGCACCTCGAAGGCATAATAGCACATAGCACTTAAATCTACTCCTCGTTGCCCCCCTGTCTACCTTCCCTCGTCCTCTTTTTATATATTTACCTTCTATAGCCCTCTTTTACTACGTCTTAGGTGCATACTACTGCTATTCGACGGGAGTTTGGAGTCTAAGTATACTCTCCCCTTATAATGCGGACAACTAAGATTGCATAAAGAAGTCGCGGTAGTTATAGTAGTAGTCGCGGTACCGTACGAGTAGTTACGGATCCGGGACTATAGATTTGCTATATAGCTAACGCTAAAATAATAATAACTTAGGACGTTACGTATTAGAACTAAAACACCTCTATACTGGAATAATTAATATAAGGGCTAGGAGCTCTCTTTAGCGCCTAATTGGAGGTAGGAAAATAGAGCACGGTAGTAGAAGTTTTATAAGAAGAAACGGCTACTTACTAGTATTATAAGTTACTTACTAGTTATTAATAGTATATAACAATACGGACATACACTAGGATTACAATAGGACGCATTAAGAGTAATATATAGATAATAGGAGGCATTTTAAGGAAGTAATGTTAATATACACGTAACTAAATAGCAAAATTCCTCGTAGTAGTCCAAACTTACGTTTAGGGCGCTATCCTATGCCCCGCTTACCTCTATGAATGCTGTTGCTCGTAGTATCTATAGCTTGTTAGGGGGTCTTATAGTTACCCTAGTTACTATAAGGGTAAGAAGGAGAAGATTAAGGAAAAGCCTTCGAGAGACGGAGAAGTCTCGGACGAGGGGACTACGCCCCGTTCCTTCGATACCTTAACTATTAATCTCCGATACCTTCTAACGCTAGGATATTTTTCTTCTTAGTCCTATTTACGCTCCAAACTAAGAAGTTATTTCTCCCGGCAATATGTATTTATTACTAAGCTATATAGACAATAGAGCTATAGATATCTCCTAGTAAGAAGCGCTAATAAGAGTTGGGTAAAGCATTGCTAATGCATCTCTATAACATTATAATCTCCTTAGTAATACCCTTTATTTACCGCGCTCGTTATAGCGCTTATAGTTACGCTCGTAACTAACGCTATACTCGTAATGTTGCTCTCTACTACTAAGGCGGTAATAGCCGGCTTAGTATAAATTACGTGCTTAACGCAAATCGATATTAAAAACCATAACGCGTCGCTTCTATACGCGTTATCTCTATACTAATACTATATCGTCGTATTTAGAGGTTAAGGATCGCATTGCTAATACCCTGAAGTTCCTTACTAATGCGCCTAAGATGCCTATTATAGAGGTAGCCTAGCATTTTAACGTACTATATTATCGACTACTTTACTAGAAGTAGGGACGTCTAAGTAAGAGCATACGCTTACTAACGAACCGAAAGCTCTTAGACGCATAGGAGCGCGTACTTATATAATACCTTCGTTAACTCGACTAGATTAGCCTGTCCCCTCGCCTTCGTATAGTCGCTCTAATAGCTAATTCAATCCTTCGAGATAGCTATATAGGCTCGAGTACCCCCCCTCCGAATATCGGTAGTTACTAGGCCTTACGCTAGAAGATTCGCAACCCCTCGTAGTTTAAGAAGAAGTAGAAGCTATAGGAGATATTAAGAGCTATTGCTAAGGATTTAGCCGACCTAACGGGCTAGTTTAAGAAGCTAAGGCTCGTAATTAGAGAGTATAGTATTATACTAGATAACACGTAGAATATAGATAAGTCTGGCTTTAGAGTCGGCATTACGAAGGGTGCTAGAGCGTAAGCTACGTTTACTAAACTCTATAAACCGTAAGAGTCTTATAATTATCGAGGCTATCTTGGCTAGTAGACTGAAAATCCCTCTAATGCTCGTCCCTATTAGTAAGCGGCATATAGCTAACTAGTATAGATATCTATACGCTAACATGCTCCTTAGCGTCTCTAAATCTAGCTATACTATTAACTAACTCGCCCTCGAATAGCTATAGCATTTCGAGCTACACTCGCGGCTAAAATGCGTTAAGAGGCTGCTATTAATAGACAATTACGGCTCTTACTATATACGAGAGTTCGTTACGTTCTACGATAATTACAATATTATTTCCTTCGGCCTACCCTTATACGCGATAGCCGTCCTTTAGCCGCTAGACGTTATAGTGTTTTAGCTATATAAGCACTATTACGGTAAGGCTATTAACCGCGCTATAAGGCTTAGTATCGAGGACTATGATAGACTGTCCTTCCTAAGTGATTTTGAGGCCTTCGGAGCGTAGACTATAAAGCTATTAACTATCTTATTAAGCTTCTAAAAGTATAGTATCTAGCTATCTAATCCGGAGGTTATATTAGCACTACTTTGTACTTAGGCTAAACGGACGGCTAATCTAGCACTAATAACTCCACTAAGATAGGTACTATCCGAGCGTATAACATCTCTTATATAACGTAGCTTCTTAAGGTAAGCTAAATTTATATTAAAGTATACTAAGAATACTCGCTTTTATAAGGATATCGCACTATTGCTTCGAGGGGCTAAGATTTAGGTAATAGGCTTCTAGCTAGCTAAGGACGACTTAAAGGCATATAATATAGTCTATATATAAAGGATAGCTCGTCGACTAGATAAGAGGCGTCGGCTCTAGCTTAGTAGTGTTATAAAGGCCTTAGAGGCTCGTATTATAGTACAACAACGTAATAAAGCTAATCTCGAGACACTTAGAAGGAAGGCTATATAGGCTAAATCTACTAAATATCGGCATAGGCTAGCTATAATTAGACGAGTCTAGTAACTAAGGTTTGAGATTAGAGGTCTAAAGGCAGCCTTTAAGGGCTATATAGTTAATTGGATAAACGTAATGGACGATATCCGTAGTAGATCATGAATATAATAGCTTCATTTGCGTTAAGCTGGTAATTCACACTAAGCCGGCCAACACCGCCTTGGCGGTGAAATGCTTGCAACACGAGTAGACTCCAATACTAATTCCGACCAACTCGCGCATCGCCGCCACGACAACCTTAACGAGCCTGCACAATTCCTCCACCGTGGGCTACATGGAGCGTAGACACGCTACACCTCGACGGTATAGACAATCGAATCTTCAACGCCGGTAACACGTTGGTAATCGTCCACGGTGGTTGCTTGACCTGAGAAACAGTAGCCGAACCAGTAACGTTGCTTCGGTTTATCGCCGGAGTTGATTGCTATAAGTGCCAGTTAGGTTAGCCGCGGATCGAAAGCGTTCGATACACGAGCGACATGCTCACCGGAGTATGTGCTAACGGACGTGCAATATGGGAAGGTACTGCATTGCTTCAAGACGTAATCCGACCAGGTCTCGGGCGTGTAGCTGGTGTAATCATGATGTGAGTGATATCCTGCGATGATCCACTGGGAGAGTTCCCGCCCTTCCTGCCAGTTCTGCGGATCGGGAAGATCCAGTCGCTTGAAGTGCTGTTTTGAGGGGTGCTTTCCTGGGGCGTGCTCCCCGGAGGACTGCTCCTCCAGGGATTGACAGAGGGCAACAGCCACGAGGATTGCGAGTTCGAAGACGATAGCCAATTTCATGTTTGCAGTGGGTAGGGGATAGAGAGGAAAGTTATCTTGTTTGACGTTTTACACAGTGCCCTTTGTACTTATCTCCGTCCCATCGCTGCTTTGTGGAGTACGTATTCGTGATTTGGGCGCAAGACGTGCTGATCGTCGACCGCCTCGTGATTCCGGCAAACGGCGGCAATGCTTTCATCCCTACCGTTGTGTTCTATCTTTGGTCAGAGTCTTGCTATAGATCAGGGATTTGGCGTTCGTATTCGTGATTTGGGCGCAAGACGTACTGATCGTCGACCGCCTCGTGATTCCGGCAAACGGCGGCAATGCTTTCATCACTACCGTTGTGTTCTATCTTTGGTTAGAGTCTTGCTATAGATCAGGGATTTGGCGTTCGTATTCGTGATTTGGGCGCAAGACGTACTGATCGTCGACCGCCTCGTAATTCCGGCAAACGGCGGCAATGCTTTTATCTCTACCGTTGTGTTCTATCTTTGGTCAGAGTCTTGTTATAGATTAGGGATCTGGCGTCGAGAACTTATACGAAGCTTCCCCAAAGGTAAGGTGGTAGATAACAACGTGAGCGAACATTAGCTCGGACAGAATAGAGACTGGGTTCAAGGACTAGCTACTAACTCTAAAGTAGTTGCGCGGACCTCTACGTAGGGCTACTAACGGCGTTAACGCTATTATATTAGCTTTAACGGCGTTAAAAGCTATTACTTAAACAGTCGACTAATAAGAGGCTAGAGAACTCCTTAAACATTCTATATATAACTTTTATATCTCTTTCTTTAAACCGCTCCTTCTTACAAATAATAATATACTATTACTACTAGCAATGTAGGCGATTTTATAATAATTTCAAGTCGCTCTTATTACTCTTATTACTCTCGTTCTCGCTTAGTTATACCTACTCTTACTCGCTTACTACCTAATTTTACTAGTTAAGGACTATATTAGCGGCGTTAGCTTGCACTTAGTAGAGTTATAGAAGCTAGTCGATAGACTATTATATAGTTAATACGCTCGTTATATAGATTAACTACTAGTGGTAGAGATAGTAGAGCGGCAGCTCGTTAAGATATAGTTATAGTAATATTATTATCCGCTTTACTAGTATATTAATATATCGTACTAGCTCTATAGTATTGCTATAAGTATAGCTAATTACTCTTAGGGTATAAATATACCTTACTATAGTATCGATTATTCTTAGCCTTATAGCTATACTTAATAATTACGTGTAAAGCTACTTTATTAATAGTATTAACGTCTACTATAAGTTGTCTATTATAGCAATAATTCCTACCTATAGCCGTTATCCTACTCTAGCTCTTATACTAATACTACTCGCTCTTACTATATATATATATATATTATTGCTACTTTTATATAATTAGCCCTTTAAGACTCTTATTACGTACCGCTCTTACTAGTATTATATATATATAATTATTTAAGGACGTTAAGTCGCTAACGTTATTATAAGAGTAGTAAGAACAAAGTTATTATTATTACGAGGCTAGCAACTAGGGATAATAAAGAAGTAGTTAAAAGCCTATAAAGTAAGTAGCTTAACGTTATTACCTTTAATAAGTAGTCATTGTTTATAAACTATAAGGCCCTCTATATATCTACTAGTAAATACTAGTATATATTGAGAATATGTAGTACTCGTTATTAGTAGCCGCTTCGAGCTCGCTCTATATTCCTTTTTCTACGCTACTAGTAAGTAGTCTTAATACCCTTTATTAACACTACTTCTACGAGTGTATTAAACTACTATATGTTATAGTAGATAGTAGAAGTTGAGCTCTAAGCCTACGTAAGCGCTACGTAGTAACGTATAATATTAGACTCCTAGAACGGCGAGAGCTTATAAAATAAGGTAGGGATATTGCTCTTCAAAGAGCTAACCTAGCCCTTAAGGCTAGTATAGCTACTCTTAGCTAGTAAGCTTATATTATATCCGTAGCTAGGGATATTATTAGTCTATGCCTTTACGTAGAGCTCCTTATAATATATAAGCTATTAATTATTAAGATAAGTAACGAGCTTCTACTACGTTAGATAAGTTATAGTATAGTATATATCCTTACTTAAGGGGCGGTTAACAAGAGTAGCTAATATATCGTTATACTCGTCCTTACTACTTACGTTAAGAATATTATAGTAGAATGCTATAAACTCATCTACTTCCTTACTAAGCAATAGCTTTATACTATAGCCGTTAGGCTAGATACGACCGAGTCTATTACTAGCCTATAACTTAATGTCTAAGTTTATATACTATATATAGAGTATATAGTAGTTATCTACCTATAGTATCTTCTTCTTAAGAGACCTAATTGTCGTATAATTACAGTCGTATAGTAGAACTAAAGGATTATGAATATTATACTCTATATAGAGCTCGTTAAACTAATTAAATGCCTAGTTATAGTCCTTCTCTTTCTTACCTAGTATTAAAGTATACGCAAGAGGCACTATAATACTAACTCGAGTAATGCTAATAAATAATAGTAGTAGGAGCTTATATTTAATAATAGTATAGGTATAGATAATATAGAAGGTATTACTATTCTACTTATAGATCTTAATAAGGTTTAGGTACGCGAAGAATATACCCTATAACCGGCTATCTTCTTCGAGCGGTTAGTGGAAAAATCACTTATCTTAAAGAATATCTATTACTTCTTTAATAGGCGTATAGTTATCGAGCTCTATAGAGCAAATACGGGCGTATTTGTTATTAGACGCTACGCTAGGTAGGGTTAGGTTTAGTAGGGTTATAAATCCAGCGCTAGTAATATAGTAGGTAGGGTATATAGTAGGTACCCTAGATAACACTAGGTTATCTAGAAGGGGGTAGGAACCTACTAAGGGGAAGGGAACCTTAAGATTTCTAGATTATCTAGAAGGAATTGTAGGGCTACCTAAGGAAAAGTACTATCTACCGTAATTCCTCTAAAATAAAATAATAATTTAGAATAGGATTATAGATATGTGTAAAAGGGTATTGTAAGAGTAGTAGTACAAATTACTTAGTAGAAAAGACTCGATTTAATACCCTTTCGACTCTAGAGGAAATCTCTTCTTTCTATATAGAGGTCCTTAGGCATAACATAAGCCCGTTTAGGGACCTAGTTACGCGAAGGTATTAATCTAGTCAGAGATTATGCTAATAGGCGCAATATAGGCCCTTTTATAGACTATATCGCGCTATTAGGTTCTAGCCCGTCGCTTACTAGGGAGGTACTCGTAATATAGCCCCCCTCCTTACGTAGAGCATCGCGCTCTAAACAACCTTAACTAAAGTAAGGATTTACGATCTTTTAGTAGGGATCTTACCTAATGCGTTAATTAAGGGTCTAGTAGGGGCCTAAAAGCGGCGCCGACGTTCTTTTTTCTTTCTCTTCTTTTATTAACCTTAAAAACCTAGTATATACTATATAGGCCTATCCTAACCCTAAACCGGTCTAATAGGCCCCCCCCGAGGGCTACCTAGAGCTCTTCTAGTACTAACGTATGCAGTAGTTCCCCTTCTAGCCCTTCCGATCTTATTACGAACCGAAATACCCTTTCCGAGCCCTTCCGAGCCCTTCCGAGCCCTTCCGAGCCCTTCCAAGCCCTTCTAAGCCCTAAATAGCCGCACCGCCCTCGACTACGTCCTAATATAAGACATTTGCTACTAACGGCATCTTTAAGGGCAATCCCTACGTTAACTACCTTATAAAGGCCTACGATAAGGCTAGTTTAGCTAATATTTACGTCTTTGTAAAGGAATCGCCGGATAAATAGTCTAAAGATAATAGATTCGAATACTATTTAAAGTATTATAACTATACTAATTGGGATTGTTTTTAGGTATAAGGAGAGTTGGGTAAAAGAGGCTATTCTAGGGCTAACTAGCTTACAGATGCCTAATATAGTCTATTCGGACTTAGAAGCCGCTAACAAGCTCTATCTTATTACTATTACGCAAAATAGCCCTAAAGAGTAGGCCTAAGAGGCAATTACGGCCTATAAGGGCGTAAATATATGCATTGCTAGGTATATATCCCACGAATAACGCCTTTTGCCCCTACTAACTACTTTTTAGGAGATACAAGTCCTTTACGGGTGTAAAAAGCCTCTATTTGCACTATAGGTAGGCTTAATTTAACTAGAGTAGGCTACTTGTAATAGGAAAGAAGGAGAAGTAGGAGATAAAGAAGCAAGTAAAGCGGAAGAGGGCGAATATAAGCATTTCGGCCCCTTCGTACCTAAACGTGCCCTACTAACTCCTATAGGGCGAGGATATACCTAACACCCCCCGTAAGCGTCTTATATTAGCTACTAGATCCGTCAAATAGTCCCTAAGAGCCCGGCTTAAGGCCCTTATAGTCGCATTAGATACTATTTATACCCGCGCTAGTAGTAAGAAGGGTAGTAATGCGTTAGTTATAGATAGAGTACTCCGTCCGAACGACTTCGACTACTCTAGGGACCTAGAGCCGGAGGATTAATTATATAAGGTGCTTTTTATATATATTTTGTCTCTTTTAGCCTCTTTTAGGCCCTTTTCCCCCCTTTTTAGGTCTTGGGTTTTCCCGAAATGCTAAGGTTAGTAGGATATTCCGAAAATCCTTAGGTATTTTACTAGCATACCCCGTATATAAAGGGACTTAAACAGGTAGATAATCGAGCTAAATAACCCTTTTGCGTTAAGTAGTAGGAACATATAATAGTATTAGAACGTAATGCATTCTAAAGTATTATCTATAAGGTAGCCGACCTCCTTTCGTACCGCTAATACGTCTATTAAACGCTCTTATTACTATAGGGCTAATATTAGCCGCTAGCTCTTATATATTTTCTAAGGAGGGGGATTCCTTCTAGGAGATGCAGTATATCTATCTTCCGTACTATTTTTCCCTTTTAAGGATTTTATCGATAATATATACGTCCGGATTCTCTAATTTAATGTCTAGCGGGCCTAGTTAGTCCCTTCCGGTTAGTTTAGACGGCTTTACGTCCTTAAGGAGGGAGATATAGAACGTTAGGTATATATTTATTATCTTAGGAAGGTCTAGCGTATACGCTACGTTATTAACTACCCTCGTAATCCTAAATAGGCCGATATACTTATAGTCGAGCTTCTCGGACGGTCGAATGCTCTTTAAGTAGCGCGTAGATAGGTAGACTTAGTCCCCGACGTTAGATATCTTCGGCGTCTTCCTTATATTATAGTACTCGGTTTATCGTTTTTGCGCTATAAGTAACCTTTCCCTAAGGGTTTTCTATAGTCCGATTACCTTCTCGGCTATTACCTCCGCGCCCGGGGCTTTACCCTCTAATTAGAGTAAATCGGGCTATCTTACGGCAATTAGGTCTCGGATATTATATACCTAGAACGGCGTAACACCCGTTATAGTATGTTTACTATCGTAATAAGCAAATTCGCCTCTAGGTAGTAGCGACGCCTAATTGTCTTACTTATAGTAATAGTAAACCTGGAGGTATTGTTCTATTATCTAGTTCTATCGTTCCGTTTAACTATCTATTTAGGGGTAGTATACTGTGCTTAGGCCCCTTCTAACCCCTAAGTAGTATTAAAGGGTGCTCTAGAACTTAGCGGTTAGGATCGGGCCTCTATTAGACGTAATTAACTTTAGCGTATTATAAAGGCGAAAAATTTCTCTTAGAAAGACCTCCGCTAGTACTTCCGATATTATGTCCTTCCTAACGGGGATATAGTATACTATCTTTGAGTATCGGTCTTTAACTACTAGTATAGAGTTATAGGTATAACTAAGGAAGGTACTTAGGGGGAGATTAGTTACAAAATCTAGCGTAAGGTGCTTCTATAGCCCTAAAGGGGGAGGTTCGGGGTAGAGTTCCCTATATAGGCGGTATCGGCGTAGCTTAACGCGGTCGTACGTCTAATATCCGTTTATAAAGTCCTTAAAGTACTTCCTTATGTCTAGCTAGTAAAAAGAGCGCTAAAGGAGCTCGAGCGTCCTTTCGAACCCGAAATAGCCTATAAAGGGGTTGTTGTATTATTGTCGTAGGACTACTAGCCGTACTACTCCTAATAGTACGTAGAGCTTCTTCTAGTAGAAGAGAAACTCTCCTTAGATTGCCTATCTCTAGGTCTATCCGGGAGGATCTAGGTTATTTAGCGCTAGTTCGACCCTTAATACTATTATATCTTCCTATAGGGGTTATTGGATAGTATCTACTAGAGGGGTGTCGTTTACCTCTTCGAGCAAGGTAGACGCTATTATATATGTCTTGCTATAGTAAGGTCTAGCGCTACGGTAATGTCCTACTAGTACTCCTAACATAGCCCGGATTAGGCGATTTTCGACCTTTTCGCGTCCTTCTAGATTTAATTACCTCTAGAGAGTCGAGATCGCTATAGTACTATCGTTTTTACTAATCTATCGGCCCGAATAGCCTTCTTCCTACAAGTTAGGTCTTCGGCTAACCGCGTCTATAGCCGCATTAAGGGAGCCTAGGTTGTATATAGTTCGAAAGTTAATACTAGAAAGCTATTCTACCTACCTTACCTACCTTCGGCTAAGCTACTTTGTTGTTATAAACTATTTTAGGTTATAATAGTCGGTAAGTAGCTTAACCTAGTACGCGGCGCCTTTAACGTAGTGTCTCTAGTGTTAAAAGGCCTTAACTACTACTAAGAGTTCCTAATTATAGGTATTATAGTTCCTTTTAGCCGTATCTATCTTGCTTAAGTAGATGGCAACGGGGTACTAGTGCATTTTACTGTCTATTTCGTACTACTAGGATAGTACCGCACCTATCGCGTACCTAGATACATCTGTTACTATATAGATAGGCAGTTTTAGGTCGAAATACCTTAAAATAGGTACTTCTATAAATTTGTCCTATAAGTCCTTAAATGCTTACACTGCTTCTAGGGGCAGGGTTAGGTATATAGATTCCTCTTTTCGCTACTTATAGCCGCCTTTAGCCCTATTAGCATCTCTTTCCGTTAGTTTATTAAGGGGATCGACTATCTAGAAGAAACTACTAATAAGTTGCCGGAAGTAGTTCGCGAATCCAATAAAGATCCGAATGTTCCTTACGGATACTAGAAGGGGCTATTCTACGATAGCTTTAATCCTTTTAGGCTCTATTTCCACCCCCTTATAGGTAACAACGTACCCGAGGTAGCCGACTTGTTCCTTAAAGAACTCGTACTTAGATAGTTTAGTAAAGAGTCGGTGCTTTCTAAGTCTCTCTAGTACTAGCTTAACGTGTTCCTTATAGGTCTCGGCGTCCGGAGAGTAGATTAGGATGTTATTAAGGTAAACAACTACATAATAGTCTAAAAGGCCCCGAAGGGCATACTATTTATATGTCCCTAGAATACCGCGGGGGTATTAGTTAGGCTAAATAGGACTATAGTATATTCGAAGTAGCTATACCTCGTTCTAAAGGCGGTCTTCTACTAGTCTCCTTCCTTAATCCTAATATAGTAGTATGCATTACGGATATCTAGCTTAGTAAAGACCCTCGCCGAGGCTAACTAGTCGAGTAACTCTTATACTAGCGGTAGTGCATGCCTGTTCTTAATAGTAATAGCGTTAAGAGCCCTATAGTTAATATAGAGTCTTAATCCGCCGTCTTTTTTCTTTATAAAGAGGATACTAGTTCCTATAGGGGATATAGAGGGCCTAATCTATCCCTTCTCGAAACTGTCGGAGAGGTAGTTGCGTAGAGTCTCTAGTTCTATAGTAGAAAGGTTGTATAACGGTCTATAAGGGGCCTCTTTACCCTCTATTAGCTCTATACTAAGCTCGTTAGGGCCGTCTTCTAGTAAAAGGAACTCGTTGCCTTTAGTAAAAACGTCCGCAAATTCTAAAAATTCTTTAGGCAACTTAACTTTCTCGGGCCCTAGA